>JBAGKK010219619.1:0-21924 GCA_037177015.1 Euceroptres primus | reverse complement strand
TTTCGTTAACCTATTTGAAAATTATTATTATTTTTAAACAAAACGACTAACTTCATTCAAGATATCATAAAATGGTCGTAGGACACGATGACAATAAATCAATGAAAAGAAATTTTTTTTAAAGGTTACTTGCTTAATATAAATTTGTTTAAATTGCGAGTTTGTAATAACGAATAAGTTTTTACAGACAATATTTTCATGTATAACTTACCTTATAAAAAGTGGACTTATCTGGAAAAAACGCGGGACACGATGACATTACAAAGATGTACGGTTTTCGAAATATTGTGAAATATGTTAATTGCTGATTTTATTTACAGTTTTGATAGATTTTCACATAAGTATATTGTGAAACTGAAATTAATTAAACGATTATTAACTTCTTTTTTTATCTTTAGGAGTAATAGAGAAAATTTGTATCCCAAAAAAGCATCCAATTTTACTTTAAAAGACTGCAAAAAGGCTTTCGAATACTTATAAATATAATCAGGGACAAGGGACTCGATGACATTTTCAGATATTTGAACGATTTTACGTTTGTTTAGAAACATTATAGATAAATAGGACATTGTGGACTGGCTCGTGTGCTAAAAACATCCTTATATTTGAAACAGGATATTTCTGAGAATAAGAGCGTAATTTTTTCGGGACACATTTTCGTAGATTTTTTTATATTCACCCGTACAGTATATGGGGCATTATTTCTCAACTGCCCCAACCCAAAAATCAATCGGACTCGATCGGACTTGAGCTTAGGTAAAGTGCAGTCCTATTGGATGGTAGTTTATGGAAAAAAAATTGGTCGCTGGGACACATATTTACCGATAGAGAGGGGGTGTAATTTTTGAGTTCTGTACGGGTAACATCTATGTCGATGATTTATACCTCTGTTAATATCAATAAATTCAATTTTTTGACTCTACAATTTCGATATAGGTTTTCACGCCCTTTCCATTGATCGCACGCATTTTTTTGAAAAATAAGTATTTGACCTTCAAAAATCAAAATCAAAAATAAATTTGATTTTTTTTCCAAATTAGGGTATTTTTTTCTTTTTTTTTTATCTAATAGAGAGAAAGCTTAGGTTCTTACCTTTAAACACATATAGGTTTAAAAATGGACAAATTGTTACTTATTTTTGAAAATAAGAGTTGTGTAAGTTTTTTCGATTATCATTTTTTCAATGATTTATGACTCATTTAAAATCAACAAAAACAAATGTTCTCACTACAGTTTCGGTAGGGTTTTTCATGTCCTTTTTTTAATCATAAGAATTTTACGAAAAAATAAATGTTTGCCCTTCAAAAATGAAGGTTAAAATAATTATTTTTTCAACAAATGCTTTGAGCTTCATTTTTGAAGGTCAAACATGTATTTTTTCAACAAATGCTTATGATCAGTAGAAAGGGCATAAAAAACCCTCCCGAAGCTGCAGTCAGAATATTTCTTTTTATTGATTCTAAATGAGTCCTAAATCATTGAAAAAAATGATAACCGAAAAAAACTTATACAACGCTTCCTTCAAAAATAAATAACAATTTGTCCATTTTTAAAACTATAGGTGTTTAAAGGCTACAACCTAAGCTTTCTTTCTAGATAAAAAGAAAAGATAAAAAATACCCTCAATTCGAAAAAAAGTCAAATTTATTTTTGATTTTGATTTTTGAAGGTCAAATACTTATTTTTCCAAAAAATGCGTGCGATCAATGAAAAGGGCGTGGAAATCGTACAAGCAAATAGTTGATTTTATAGACATTTTGATAATTATTGTGCTCCAGCAAAATAAAGTAGGTGCCACGCGCTCTTGAAGTAGAACAATTTTCATTTATTTTACGTTAAAAATATCAATTTTCACTAAGATCTCCGAAGTCTGCATAAATTAAAGTGTTTATGAGTTGTAGGTTTCCTAAGTTTGAGTGTCTAGATATCAAGAATGAAGTGATTATTTTTGATCGTTAGAGTCCAAGAGCGCATATGGATCTTACTCTCTTGTGTTGGCGCACAGCGGGTGAAACAGCAGGAATAAACACAAAACAAGTGACTACCAACAATTTTTTCATTGTTTTTATACAATGTTTAAAATTCCATTCAACAAAACAAAAGATTGATGACACAACTTATCATCAAATTTTGTTTAAAGTGCACTCATTTTAAACTCATATTTATATACAGCAAAATATCTATGGGGCATTATTTCTCAAGTGTACCCAACCCAAAAAATGAATTTCTCCGATGGGGCACAAATTTACAAAAAGTTGAGTCCTATTAGCTGGCACTTCAAAAAAGAAATATTGATCAGTTTGGTCAAAAACTCGCCGAGGTAGAGGGGGTGAATTTTTTGTATTTTGCGCAAAGAGCCTCTATTTCGGATATAAATATCTTTCTATGTATGACATATAAAAAATTTTAACCCACACGTTTTCGATAGATTTTTTCCCAATCTTTCGAATGAAATAAAAAAAGAATTTTAATTTAAAATTTAGCCATCATTTTTGAAAATCTAAAATATTTTGGATTTTTTTTAAGTTCGACCTTCTTTTTTCTTTCTTTTTTAATTAAATATAAAGCTTGAAAAGCTTAATTTCAGATCCTTTAATAGCAAAATGTCGTTTTTTGTTGTTTTTGAAAAATTGAATTTTAAGTAACCTGGTAAATTCAAAAAATTTTTCCTGCGCGCGAAAAAAATTCGCAAAATTTTTTGCATGTTCAATTTTTAATAAGAAACAATATTCTAAAGACAGAAATCTAAAAAAATTTTTTGTTGATTTTAGTATTTTTTGAAAATTTTCAAAAATGAAATTTTTTAAATTTCATTAATTGCGTATTTTTAATGTGCAAATAACATTTATACTTATTATATTATGTACATTACAAGTAAATTGCACTTAAAAATGCGCAATTAACCAAATTCAAAAAATTTCATTTTTGAAAATTTTCAAAAAATTCTAAAATCAACAAAAAGTTTTTTTTTAAATTCCGTTTTTTAGAATATTGTTTCTTATCAAACATTGTTTCATGCAAAAAATTTTCTGAATTTTTTTCGCGCATAGGAAAAATTTTTTGAATTTACCAGGTTAATTAAAAGTCAATTTTTCAAAAACAACAAAAAACATTTTGCCATTCAAGGATCTGAAAATAAACATCTCAAGCTTTATTTTTAATTTAAAAAAAAGAAATAAAGGGTCGAACTTAAAAAAAAAATCAAAAATATTTTAGATTTTCAAAAATGATGGCTAAATTTTAAAGTTTCCAAATTTTTTTTTATTTCATTCGAAAGACTGGTGAAAAATCTATCGAAAATGTTGGGGTCAAAAATTTTTATATGCCATACATAAAAAGATATTTATATCCGAAATAGAGGCTCTTTGAGCAAAGTACAAAAATTTCGCCACCCTCTACCTCGGCGAGTTGTTAACCAAACTGATTAATCTTTCTTTTTTGAAGTGCCAGCTAATATAAGACTCAACTTTTTGTAAATTTGAGCCCAATCGGAGAAATTCATTTTTTGGGGTGGGCACACTTGAGAAATAATGCCCCATATATATATATATATATATAATATTGTGATTATAATTTTTAAAAATTGTCTACTTATAAATTTAGAGAAAGACAGTCATGCAACAAAAGTGCAAATTACTTCTTTTTTTCAAAATAAACTTTTTGACCAAAGAAATATTTCTTTGAATCGATGGAATATTT
This sequence comes from Euceroptres primus, assembly GCA_037177015.1. NCBI lineage: Eukaryota > Metazoa > Arthropoda > Insecta > Hymenoptera > Figitidae > Euceroptres > Euceroptres primus. The sequence goes on along the minus strand of JBAGKK010219619.1, from coordinate 18,225 downwards.
TTTTGAACAGATGAAATATTGTTTTACTCCAATTATTTAAGATTTGCAAAACGAACTACTTTGCAGCAAAAAAATATTTAGTAGGTACCATACATTTCTCATATATACATATATAAATACCAATCATTTCTTTGCTGCAAAGAAATTTTTGTTGATTCAAGATTTCTTTTTTTTCAGTGCAGAAAAGTAAATATCTCAACTGTGTTTTTCAGCACGAACAACTTTACTTCACATCTTCCTCTGCATTTAAGAACGTTGGTCATAATGTGGTAATTTCACGAAAACAAATCTAGTTTTGGATGAAGTAAAACACAAAGACAAAGAATCTTCGTTGCAAATCTTCTTAGCAAATCTTCATTGCAATTAAAGACGAAAATTATGAGTCATTTAATTATTTCATACATTGTTTGCAAATTTATATTTTTATACAAAATATATTATCTCCATCCTTGAGATAAAATAAAATACTCATACTAATGTAAATTGAAGCTAAGTAAATTTTAAGCTTCGAGCCATTCTAATTTCTCATAACTAAAAAAGCAGATAAATCCAGGCTTTTGCTTTGCGGGAACTCAATTTGAAGAATAAACAACCGAGAACTAAAGTACACATTTCTCAAGTACACAGAAAAACAAATTTTCAACCAGTTAAAAATTACAATTTCCTTTCATAAAACTTTCATACATTCGTAAAATGCACATTTTTCATAAAGTTCTTTCCTGTATAGTCATATTGAAAAAAAATATCTTTCAAATCCAGTAAAGTTTTTAGATTTAGATGCCATTTCCTCGTAGCAGTTTGCGATTACGAACTTTTAATGGAAAGTGTGTTTTTTTCACGAATATGCGTTGACGCATCCGCTTCTATGTCGAGTGGTAATTTAAAATTCATATCTCGTGAGCGAATTCCATGCCATGAAAACCATAAAAATCCCGTTTGAAAAATACATCAAGGTAACTGCTGAAAATGTGTAAAAAATAGAATTCCTGACAGCTTTTTAAATCTCGTCCAAGATACATATTTCTTTTTAAGATTTCAAACTTACGTTAGTATAAATTTATGTGTGATTCGCTGAAAAAACCTAATGCCTTTAAAATATTTATACTTTCATGATTTACAAATTTGGGGTATTGGGATTTACAGTTCCCTGGCTTTTAAAATTTATAAGATTTAAAAATTAAAGAAGTCGGGATTCGATTTTAGATTGCATCCACATTAAAAGAATCTATCATTTAATAATTTTGAAATTCAGAAGCGTTCGAATTTTTTTTCGCTGCTTGAGATATTTGGACTCTTTGAGATTTGGAGTCTTAAAACTTGGTTTGAAATTGAAATTCAGACGATACCAAAATGGAAGTCTCAGAAATTTGTTATATTTCTAAATTGGAATATTTGAGTTTTTATGTTTCAAATGAATGTTTGAATTATTTTAATTATTTTAATTATTTTACCAGAGTGAGAGGACTGCCTTCCAGTTGATAGTTGAGCAGTTCCCAGGTGAGCAACTCTGGCTGTTGGATCTTCACTGCTGTGACTGCTGGCTGCACTAGTTGGACTATCTACATTTCTGGAATTGTTGTTCAGGATGTTGCTATTGCCACTCGGAACACCACGTGATGGAACAGGACTAGGACTTGGAGAGAATACCGAATGACTGACTGAAAATGGATGGGTTGCTCTTAAATCGATTGGTGAGATCCACATTTCTTCCAAAGGTATTCTACCTTTTGATTCTACAAGTCCAGGTGTGCTCTGACATCTTCCCATCGCAGCTGTAAGTACAAATTTTTATTTTCAATTTTCAATTTTAAACCACTTAAACAAAAATAATTTATAATCGTTATATCAATTTAATTTCTTTTATTCCAGAGTTGCAGAAACTTCTTAAATTTGGATCCACTTTAAGGAATCATAAACTCTAATTTAAATATGCGCAGATTGAAGCAGAACGATTATAAACGTTTAAATGCTTTTAAAATTTTTGGAATACATTGGATTTCGAGCCATTTGGGGCATTAGATTTTCCACATGCGTGGTTGGATTCGCATTTTGCCCGCAATAACGCGTGCAATGGACAAACGGTTGACCTGAATCGATTGTCCCCAGTTATTTGCTAAAGTGCGAAATGTATCATACGCATCAATAGAAGGGGAGCGAGGACAACAAAACATTCATTGTAATTAATGTTTCGGGATTTACTTTTGTTTGTCTTGCAATATTCTAGACTGAAAATTAATAACAATTAATTACTGACCAGTTACTTATTGTCAAGTAGTTAACTTATTAAAGATAAATCAGAATCAGAAATTAAAATCCTAATACAAAAGCAGAAATTGGACAAAGACAAACAAGACAAAATGAAAAATAGAAATGATAAATAGAATTGAAAGAACAGAAGCTAGGGTATGAAAACAATTTTCTCTTAAACCATAAAAATAAAGTTTTAAGATTGCTGCTAGGAAAATCGGATTTCACACCGCAGAGCAGAGTGTCAAACTGGATTTATCTCAGGCTATACATGTGGACAAAATTGTTATTACTATGCCTGGAAATGCAGACATTTCAGACTGCATCACCACCGCAACTCAACTTGCCCGAGGGTCGGTGAACCGCACTGACACTTACGGAAACAACGACTGTGCCATCAGTGGTACCCTTCACAGGAATATATCTATCCTGGTTTTTATGGGAAAAGGACAATCACATGAAAACGAGCATGCAGAGTTATCAGTTGCAGCTGCTGATACGATCGATATTAAGCTATCAAGAAAATATAGGCTCCTTTATATTCATCAAAGAAAGTGGTTCTTTTTTCAAGAGACCGAATCCGCTTTAAAAAAAACACAACATTTTTCTTTAAACTTTTATAACTTTAATCTCAATTAAGATATTTGAGTTTTCTTTTATGATTAAGGTGAGGATTATTGGCCTCTTTCGAAATCCGCTGGAAAATTAAAGAAATATTGAAAATGCGCAAAATGGCGAGGGTTTTTTTGAAAACATTAAAAGACGATTTTCTCAAAAACCCTACCTTTTCTTTTGCCAAATTTTTTTGCCAAATTAGTACTCATATGTGACGTTCCGCAAGGAAAGGGACCTTAGGGTTAGCAGGCAAATTTTTCAGTAGAAGCGATTGAAGAGATTGAAGAGACGGTCTGGTCATCCGCAAGCGTCGAAACAGGCGATTCACACCTCACTTTGCAGCTTAATAACAATTCCAATTTTGCAGATAGAAATTTTATTCCTTTTTAATATGAAAGAGCGATTCGAAAACTATCGATAGCATCAAAAAAATGAAAATCGATTTTTTAACCCTAAGGTCCCTTTCCTCGCGGAACGTCACATATGATGAAGAAATTATGCAAGTTTCATGCGGGCTAAACTACTTTTGTAAACAGAAGAATTTTTTTATGAAATCGAATTTTCGGATTTTTCTCACAACTGACGGCACATACGAAAAAATATTAACAAAAAGTTTGATGCTTTAAAAAAGTTCTACGCAAAAGACCTCTTACTCTTTTATGATATATTGCATCGTTTGTAAGAAAAATTCGAAAATGTGATTTTTTAAAAACAGAAATAGTCCTGGACTCAAAAATGGTTTGGCCAACATAAAACTCGATGATTTCCTTATGTAAACATAAATTTTTAAAAAATATTTTAAAAAATTAAAAAGGTGAGTTTTTCAATATAATCGGTCTTTTTTTTAAATTGAATTCTGCAAACATAAAATAGAGATGGAAGATATTATAAAAAAGTAAGAGGTCTTTTGCGTAGAACTTTTTCAGGGTGTTTAGCAGACCAGGAAATCGGGGCAAATCATGAAAAACCCAAGAATTTGGTTTCACCTGGAGAAAACCGAGAAAACCTTGTGAATTTTATTTCAGATCGGGAATTTTTTAATTTAATGGTAAAATGTACTTATTTTCACCTTATTTACGGCTATTTGAAAAGGGGAAAAAATAAATTTCGAAAATAAAAATGAACATTAACTTTTATTTTTATAAAAATTAAAAAAGTGTATAATTTAATGCTTAAGATAGGGAAAAAATACTAATGTGTTTATTTCATGAAAAATTATAAGTTATCTAAGATAATATATACGTTTATTTCCATATTCTCCAGTTTCGACCTTTTGTCAGTTTTATATGTATTTTTTTCGTGTTAAAGGTCCGATTAATAAAAACATCTCTTAGTATTGGTAAAGTCAGAAATGTTGTCTATCAATACTTAAATATTTTTTTATTAATTGAACCTTTCACACGAAGAAAATACATATAATATGTACGTTATTGTAAATAAAAAATGTAAAATTGGTCGGAAAAATGAAAAATTTGGTCAGGAAAATACCGGGAAAAATCTGAGAATTTCAAATGGCCTGATCGCTAGACACCCTGTTTTTTAAAGCAACCAACTTTTTTGTTGATATTTTTGCGTATGTGCCGTCAGTTGTGAGAAAAATTCGAAGTTTCGATTTCATTAAAAAAAACTCTCCTGTTTACAAAAGTAGTTTAGCCCGCATGAAACTTACCTAATTTCTTCATCCTAAGAGTACCAATTTAGTAAAAAAGTTTGGGCAAAAAAGAAGGTGGGATTTTTGAGAAAATCGGTTTTTAATTTTTTCAGAAAAATTGTCGCCATTTCGCGAATTTTCAATTTTTCCCAAATTTTCCGGCGGATTTTGAAAGAGGCAAATGAGCCTCACCATAATCAGGAAAAAAACTCAAATATCTTAAGTCCAAAGTTATAGAAGTTTAAAGAAAAATGTTGTGTTTTTTTTAAAAAAAAAGCTTAGAATTCAAAGACTCATAATTTCGCGAAAATGTATTTTTTTTCAAAACGGTAAAATACGTTTTTTCTTATTTCTTTTGAAAAACAACATAATTCATAGACAACTGATTCTGTGACTTGAAGTTGCATTGCCTGCCTGTTTTGAAATGGATTCGCGCAAGATGTTTTAAAAGATACAATCGATTTGGATTAAAACATCCAAGAGATTAAGATAAATTTTAATCAGGATAAAATTTTAAAATTTTTCTCATAAGAAAATTTGAAACAATACTGGAATTCTATTTAAAAAATAACAGAATTTAGATATAGATTTTGATCGCCGACCTCTCTTATAAAGTTTTATTTGTCTTGGGTGTCACTATTACCAAAGTTCCCTTATTTCAGTGGTTAACTTGTTTCGGCAACAAGTGGGTACGAGGTTTCTACTTGATATCTGACATCCTCTTTTACCCTCTTTTACTTTTATATTTCTTGGTGTACGTGCAAACATTCATGCAGTTACCACTTCGAGGTCCTATCTGCTAAATTCGAATAAGGGAAATTGAGTTTCAATTTTAGGTTCGAACATTTCAACTACTTAATTCTTTTTTAAAATTGAGTTTTAAAATTTCAAATACTTAATTTTTTTTAAAAATTGAGTTTCAATCTTTTACACTCTTACTACTTTTTCACTTGGAAAGCAAATCCGAATTTAATAAAAATAAAATAAAACGATTCCATGGGTCTCAAAATCAATGTAAAAAAAGTATTAAATTTGAGGAATAGACAAATTATTTAAAGACTCCAATTATTTTGGAGTGTTGAAGTAACGGTTAGAGTAAGCTCTAAAAGATTATGGCAGAGCCCATAAAGCTAGAAAAGAGGCACTTGAGAGCAATTCTCCTGAAATCAAGTGTAATAATAGAGCAGCTTTGGTCACTGCCATTTGTAGCACAATTACCATCTCTAAATTGTACACGTTTAGAATTTCCTAAACAAATATTGCTACTCGCATTCGAGGGAGTCTAACTTTAGAAACTAGTATTAACTGTTATTAGGTTTCACTTCTGGAAAATACTATATCAGATTACGGACAGTTAGTTTTGGTCCTTAATTCCATAGGTGATCTGGAAATTTGGACAAATAGAATTAAATTTGATTTTTTAAAATTAATTCAAGTTAAAGGTAAAGAATAATCCCAACAAAAACATGGTACATGCAAAAAGTTGACCAAATTAAAAAAAATCGAACATTACAATTTGTGAGATAAAACACAGTTTCGATACAAATGCTGATATAAAATAAAGATAAAATTCTTTGTAAAATTGACTCACCCTTTTCGAGTGGAGCTCTCTTGTATTTTTCCAGCCTCTTAACGGCGATGGCTTCCAATCGTACCCTTGCGGCAGGATATTCCTTCAGGACGTCCCACATGTCCTTTTTACTGAGGACGAAAAGATCCGAGTAGCCAACTGACCTCACGCTGGCTGTTCGTCGGTTACCTGCGTTGATTTAGCCATTTATCGGTTATTAAGGAGTGCCAAGCATCTTATCTACTTCCGCTTTTATTTTGGCTATTTATTATTAATGCTCATTACTTTTATATCATCCCTACCCTACGGAATTTTCTTACAAGAATTTTTAGCTTTTGTTATTTTAATAAAAGGGAATTAAAAATGGTGTAAGAGGAAATATTAAGATGCTGGTGCAAAATATTAAAAGTGATTCATGTGAGATGAGAAAAACACAGAAGAAAAGGGCTGTGAGAAAATTTTATTAGAAGTTTAATAAAATTTGTTGAATAAAAGTTCAATAAAATTTGTTGAATAAAATTTCAATTAAATTTGTTGATAATTAATTTAGGTTTTTGTTGTTTAAACAAGTACCAGTCTTGTGCAAAAAATGGTGCTTTATAAAAAAATCAATATTGGGAAAACCACAGAATATATCGTATACAATGATTTGCAAACGTTGTAGAAGAGTGAAGGGTAAATAATGCGTTTCAAATGAGGATAAAAAACAGATATAGGACATGAGAGAAGAGGATCGAGTTCGTTTTTCTATCGAATTCATTTCCAACCCAATACTGGTTCGGTCGGTTATACTTGCTTTTATACTAAATGAGATCTTTAATATTCTGACAGCATAATTATCGATTTAATCGAACCCTTTTTTTAAATTTATTCATTTTAGTTTTATTTTTTAGAATTAAGATTAATATTCCGTCATGAAAAATTAGATTGTAAATGTCTTGAGCCTGAAAGTTATTTTTAATTTCCACAGGGCTATTATAATATTTTGAATAAATTTTTAATTGTTTTATTTATGAAAATGTTGATTTTTTAGAATAAGAAACTTTTTTTAGTTTTCTTATCTTCTTTATGTGAAGAGATTTTTTATTTACCTCTTGTTTTGGAAATACATATATTTTTTTATGTCGGACAAAACGAAATTTTCCCTGAAGGAGGAAAGTGGAAGATAAGAGACGAAAGGAAATTTTGTTTCTAGTGCAATTACAGTTTGCTTAGCTCTGCCTTGCATGATAAATATGACTGCGAATAAAATAGAAACTAGCTTTAAGTCAGTAAAGTTAGGGAAAAGAGAGGGACGAAAATTTATGTATTTTAGTAGCGTAACTACTGCATCGTGCAATACTGCAATGCGGAAGGGAGAAGAGAGAGAGGAGAGATTTATGAAGACTTTGGACTCTCCAGGGAATCAAGTGTTTTACGATTTTTCAGTAACTTGGCTATTATTTTCACTCTGGTATTAGATATTACATTTTAATACTCAGAGATTTATTGACACTTGCGCAAAATATTACTCACAGAAAAGTCGTTCTGGTCATTTTTTTATAAAGAATTTTAAGGTTTAGAAATATTGCTCTTGTTTATGATAGGTATTACAGTATTAATAAACGATCTTTTAATTACTTATTCTACTTTTAGTAACTTAATCTACTTAAAGTCATGTTTTTAAATAGCTTAAATATTTTCTGATTTACAATCAAGATAATTATTTATTTTTTAGTAAACAAAATATTTTGTATTTAATTTCAATTTCATTTTGATGGTCTGAATTCTAAAACTTTTGGTTGTGGGATAAAAATGAAGGAAGCTATTAATTATAATTGATAAAATTTAATAAATCTACGATGCAGGTGATGTTTTTCTATTGAAATTAGACTGCCACAACAAACAACTGAAGCAAAGTTTCTTTTACTCGAAATCTTTTAGAAGATTTTTGGTAGGAAAGAAGAAAGAGCAATAATAATAGTATACTAGTGAAAAGCGAATTGGATAATAATGTCGTATAGTAGGTATAATATGTAGTGTATAATGATTAGATGAATTTGAATGTAATGTAATAATAAACAGGGGTGAGCATTTCAGCAATCGAGATGGGTTGCTGGAGGCAACGATATTCGAAAAATATAGGAACGAGCGGAGAATAACGTGTGAATATTAATTAAGTGGCGGTGCAAAAATAGCACTACTATATCGCAATGGGACGTAAAGCATTAGGAATTTAAAGGAAACACGTTACACAAAGACCACAAAATCGACACGTGGAATAATTTCTTCGTCCTTCAGTTCTACCTCAAAATTTAAAAAATCACTTTGATTTACTGCGATTTCAAGAAATTGTTGCAATTTTTTAAAATTATAAGGACTTCATGGAAGAATGTAAACAAAATTCAATTCCTAGACGTTGCATTTGAAATAATAATTCAGATAAAAAATCTTGCAATCCCGTTTCAGTGATGATGTTTTTAATTGGTGTTAATATATTTAACTCAATAAATATTCTATTATACATTGACTTTTCATTTTATGTTTCATTGAGCAGAGGAACAATTCACTGCTCTAGGAATGACTGATTTTAATTGTTCAACAACACAAAGCATTTATTCAAGTGGTTGACTGACCGCAACGAATTTCTGTCATCCATTAGTTCTGCTTTTGACTCCAACCATAAATATTCCAAATTATGAACTTATCCTGAACATTATTGAAAACTGAATCCATTTGAATTGAAATTATTATTTTCCACTGAAATAGAAAAACATTTTGAATAGAAAAAGTTCGAAAAGAATTCTGATAGGATTGCAGAGAAAAGAAAAATACTGACAAAGCACAAGGATGGCAATACTAATTTGGAACTGTGTGTAAGATAGAAAGAGTAAAAATTTTCTAAGATTTGCAGAATATTTTTAAGACGAGATATAACGTGCATATTTCCCCAGGGTCGGCTCTTGGTTCCCTGAGAAGCCCTTTCTCGTCCTTTAATTTTACAAGACCCGTTTCTCTTGTTACTAACGACTGTCAGCCAACTCGAAAAGTTGCAAGAACAAAAGCAGTCTCGATTAAAAGAGGAGAAATTCTGAGCTTTCGCACTTTTGACTCTTGCCGACGTTATAAGTTCCCCTTGAGGGATGCTTTCAGGTCTCGAGGTGCTCCTGGCGATAGTCCAATTTATTAGAGCCGGCCCTGAATTTTGTATTCACCAGTGCTTTCGTCCATGCAGTAAAAGTCTTCAAATTCAGCGTGGCTTAGTAGCACTGTTCCTTTCAAGAGAATGGAAAAGTCCAAGAGCCACTCTAATTTCATTCTAGTCGGACTAATAGTAAAGTCTACGATAGCCAGTGGGAGGGGTCGAGTAAGATTTAAAACACACGGAGAAAATTTTCGCGGTAACCATTACAATAAAGTTTGGTAAAATGCGGACATTAGTGGCGTTTCGGCATAATTTCGTCAATCTTTAATATTATTTTACGAGTATATTATATTCTGTACATTAAAAAATATAAAGCAGCATTGTAATTTTTCAACACGTGCAATGTAAGAACTCAGGGGAGGCTTTACTTTTATTAAGAGAATCTTTCTACTGTTGCAACGTATGGACGCTTAGATTGTCGTTTTAGAAATTAGAAGAGGGAGCTGTACATTCGAAAATTAGTGATCATCAATAATGAGTTTTCGTCGCTAATTACTCATGGCGCGCGATTCTAATAGGAATGGCTATCAGCTGTTAGGTTCTTTTTACTGTTCCTGAAAATGGAACAAAGAAGAAATATAGGGGAGAGTGACCCAAACTGTGGATAGGTTCCCGACCTGAATAATACTTAAAAATGACTATATAATTGAATGAAACGAACTGGAGTAATTTTTAAAATTAAAATTATCAAAAAGGGTCATAATACGGCTTACCACTTACTTGCTGTTATTAAATTAAAAAATTGAAAAATGTGTTTTCAACATGGAGACATAACTTTTTACTTCTGATAATTTCGTCATTTTTACTGCCGTAGAATTTTTTGCAACTATTTATTTTGTTCTTTGTATTCACGGAACACCTGGCTTTAAAACTTTCCACAGAAACAGTCCTTTAATTATCAAAAATAACGTAGTTATTATGTTTTTATTGGTAGTGCCATTTTCCCCGATCTGGATAATTCGTGAAAGGTTAGATTTTTGAGCTGAAGTAATTTTTTTGTTTTAGGTTATCAGCATTTTAGATTTATTAAATGCTGCCAACCAAAAAATAATAGTAAATAAGTTTAATGTTTATTTTAACCAGAATTTTTGAAGATATGCTAAATTTAATTAATATTTAATATTTAATTTAATTTAAAAATATTACTTTTATCAAGACAAAAACGTTTAAAAGTAACAGCTCTGAAATGCTATTCGATGAGATCAGATAAAAAATCGATCAATTCTGTCGTCCAAAGTAAAAAGATACGTATGTGACTTTGTGGTTTAGGGTTATTTTCTTAAACCTAACAATGGAAAAGTCGACCTAAGCGACAATGTCACTTATGTATCTTTTTACTTTGGACGACAGAATTAACACTGTGAGTGATGTAAAACACGATTATTCGGATAGAGGTCCCAAACCCTCATCTGGATAAAAGTGCAAAGGTTCAGAAAAAATATTAATTTCGGATAAATATCTGATATAATCTTTGTTACGTTATTGGTATTATTTAAAGAAATGTTTTATCTTCAATTTGGTACGTAATACTTTTCTTTTTTCTGTAAAATGTTTAATTATTATAAAGTCAAAACTTTTTTTATCCAGATCGAGTCACTCTCCCCTAAATTTCTTTCGGAGAAATTTCACAATTTTATTTTTAAAAATAAGTATTAATATTAATAATAAAATTATTAACACTAATAGAAATTTAAATAATAATGAATTTATAACTAATTAAAAGTAATAAAAATTATTAGCAGCACTGGCTCTTAATATTGGAACCATAAAATGTACCGAGCGGTTTGGTAAATTCTCAGGTCCTTGCAGAATATTTTTTACTGCGCTTTTAGGAAGATTTCCCTACAACTTGTTATAAATTCCTTCCTGGCTCATTAGATTTTCGCGTAATTCCTTTTACAATGCTGAATGTGAAAATTCACCGAAACGCCACATGTCCGCATTTTACCAAACTTTATTGCAATGGTTACCGCGCGAAATTTCTCCGTGCAATTCCTCTCTTGCAAATCAACAGATTCAGAATATTTTAATATCTTACTTTCAATTTCTAACTGAAAAAAGTTATTAAAATAACAAAAGATTCTTTTAAACCGAAATTGTGAAATATAAACGATGTTTATTACAATCCATTTTAATTATAATATAGATTTATGATACTAGATTACTATTATTTATTTTATTATTTAAAAAATTATAGATAAAATTTTTTTTCATATTGCTTTATCCATTTTGTATCTGTTGATTGCAGAGAAAAATTTATGGTGATGCCACAATCCGATGAGTTAAAAAATACTCCTAAAGTACTAAGGACGAGCACGTCACGACTTTTTCAATAATTCAAAACGGGTCGATGATCACGCAGCGATTGGGAACATGCTTTTATATTTATTGGAGAAAAATGGTGAGCCTTGCAAAAGAAACCGAATCTAATCTATTATTCTATCTCTTATCAATTCTTAATACAAAACAGTAATTTAAAACTTTCGATTTTTATTTTCAAAAGCTAGTTTACCAAGGTCAATAAGAAATGTTTCTTTCAAATTCTAATTTTGTATAATCGGCAATACTATTTTTCGAACACTGAAGAAAGAATCGATTGAGTTTGGGACAAACAATTTTGTAGTAGGACACTCTCTAAATCTGAATTAGTCCAATTTCACTAATTCATCAATGACTCAATTCTAGCTATGACAATTAGTAGAATTCTACTGACAATCAGTAGAAAATTATAAAAATTTCAGTATAATTTCTACTGATTCACCAGTAGAAACGGTAACTGAAGTTTCAGCAGTGCTTAATGAAATTTCAGTTATCGTTTCTGCTGGTGAATCAGTAGAAATCCTAATGAAATTTTAGTAAATTTCCACTGATTGTCAGTAGAATTCTACTAATTTCCATAGTTAAAATTGATGAAATTAATTAATTAGTGAAATTTGACTAATTTAGATTTAGCAAGCAAAAAGGTAATTTTATTTACAAATTTGTTTTTAATAATGGCAATAAATAATATTTTATAATAAAATTTTCTTTAAAAAAATTTTATGAAAGATGTGAAACTGTGATTTGATTTTGAAAAGTATTTTTTAAATATAAATATTACCTTTTAGTTTCTAATTTAAATATTCAGTGTTACATAGTCACTGTGACTAGACTTGAAAATACTTAAGAACAATAAATATATAAATTTGAAAATGGATAAATATTAAATATTGAAAATATGTTTCTAAAATTTAAATTTAATTTTGTTATTTTCAGTAGTAACCCCCTAAATTAGGTCAGACATCCTAACAGCCTAACATACTAAACAGGCTTTCAGTGAAGCCGGTTACACCACTCGGCATAAAGTAAGCCAGCGTAAAATAAGCTAGCTTAAAGTAAGGAAGCATAAGAAAGTTCCGAAATTTACCATAAATAACCGAAAAATTACCGGAAATTTCCGGTAATTTATCGGTCATTTATGGTAAGTTTAGGTAATTTTCTTATGCTTCCTTACTTTAGCTAGCTTATTTTACGCTGAAACCGAAACTTATTATAAATGACCGAAAAATTACCGAAAATTTCCGGTAATTTATGGTAAGTTTCGGTAACTTTCTTATACTTCCTTACTTTAAGCTAGCTTATTTTACGCTGGCTTCCTTTATGCCATGTGGTATCATTCAATGAATCTCGCAGGATTTTCTCCTTATCTCTAAACTATTCTAACAATTCCTTCTCTCCTAAAAACTAAATATAATTTTAAAAATTACCAAAACTAAAAAAATCTTCAAGGAAAGAAAATAGTAAAGCAATTCAAACATTCTGACAAAAATAACATCAGAACTCAATCGATTCTTTCATAACCAAATGGAACAAGTTACTAAATTGACATTTACAGAATAAAGTCAAACTTTAATAGAAAATTGAATTAAAACACTAAAAATAGTTTCGAAAATCCAGAAATTGAAATTGCAGTTATTGTCAAATTGAGAAATGGAAGGGAAGCAACCCTTGAAGTTTAATTGATATGACAAATTGATTTCGCTTCCATGTCAGTTTGTCAGTGTCGAAATATATTCGTTGCGTGAACCTCGAACTTGGAATTTTGGTGAAGTGATTCTGCCGTGTAATTATTGATGAAATTAAGAGGGAGGTATTAAACAAGATAGAGATAGACAGAGAGACAGACAGTCAGACAGATCGGTATCTTGTTAGGTCGGCTCATACCGGCTCGACGGCTCGCTCACTCAGAATGTAGGAACGTGAAACGTGAAACGTGATCGTGAGAAACGAGGGGGACAGCTTCACGGGCCCCTGGTCCGCTTGGAATATTTACCGCACTCTTTACCTGCGGTCCCCATATTGAGAATGCTGATCTCCCCGAAGTAAGAACCCGCCTTTAGAGTGGCGAGCACCGTTTTCCCATTGTCTGCTACCACCTGTAGTCGACCTCTGTTCACTATGTACATTTCTTTTCCCACCTCACCTGAAACAAAAAAAAAATAGAATTTTCAATTATTATCAATTATTACGAAAAGTCGCCTTGATTTTAAACGAAAACAAATTCGTACACTACCGATCATGTGATCAGACCACCTGTGCTTCGTGAAATGCATAAATTCTCCCAATTTCGATAATCTACATACTAGACAACATTTTTTTCAAGCTATTGAAATTCTGCATAAAAGAAGTCCATGATTAACTGATTTTGACCATTCTGTAAGAAAATATTGGAAAATAGTGAAATTTTCGATTTTTCTTAAATTTTGAATAATTTACGAAATAATGAACATTATTAAATGTTTTTATGTTCATAAAAGGAAAATCTTTAAGGAATTTCCTAAATGTGTAAGGATTTTTTCCTGAATGTATTATATAAAATTTTTTCCCTAGATTCTGCCAAAGGCTAAACTTGACTCAAAAAAGTTATAAAATTTCAATTAAAGCGTGTTCTCAAAAAATTAAATTTAAAAATTTCAGAAGTTAAAATTACTATTTATTTTTCAGACATTAACTAAAATTTAATACGCACTGATTTTTAATATTTTTTTATAAATAATTATACACTTTTAAAAATTTATTGTTTTTTTCCAAGTTTGACCTTTGACAGAATCTGTGGAAAAATTTGACAGTTTTCCTCCCGCACATTTACGAAATTCTTTAAATTAACTCAAAAATAATTAAAAATGTTAAGGATGCTCACCTTTATCGCACGTCTTTTAATAATCTTTTTAATATTTTTTAAAATAAAGGAAAATAACCAGATTATTAAAAGCATTCGAAAGTTGAAAAGCTTTTAAGAATTGAAATAACTAATAGGTTTTAAAAATCCCGAAACGATAAATCTCTGTACAGTTTACACTTGCAGGACACACATTTTTGCTTAAAATATGTAAAGATCTAAATGAATTTTTAAATTAGAAATGGAGTTCAATATCTGAAAACATATTTTTCCAAAAACACTAACAGTTCATTCATTTCATTTTTTTCTGTATTATTTTAGTACATTAAAACTTCTAGCTTTGATTTAAATATTTGTTATGATTTTAAGATTTATGATCTTTATAAGATTTTATTTAACTTTTTCACTGGAATAAAAATATTTGACTGCACTTCTTGTTTGATGCAAGCTCTGCTTTCGTCGTGACTTTGTTGTCGTATAACTGATGATGAACGATGTGAAAGGGTCACACAAGAAATAACGCGGCATGGACCAAACTGAGGTCACGTCAAGCAAATTGTTTGCATCAGGAAAACGTGGCGTGCTAATTGTGTACTCTCTCGTTTCAGCTTTACGTTGTTCGATGTGTTGAATAAATTAAACATCAACATTAAACCATCAACAAACATCCACAAAAAATAAAAAATAGGCCAAAAATAAATTGAGTATTTTCACCAACAAAATATGGTAAAATCTTCAAAATTCATTAGTTAATTTCTAAAATATAAAAAAATATAAAAAATATTTTTTATAATTTTATTACTTTACTTTAATCTGATTCAATAAATTTGAGTGTTAAGTATTTAATCAATTTAATAGTTAATTAAATAATAAAGTCGCGAGACGTGACAAATCCCCTCTTAGTTTGATCATGGGAGGAAAAGGGCCATGATCAAACTACGAGGCGTGACACTTTATTATTATTGCTAAAAACTTGAAATATAAGATTTTACACGAGAAGAAAATAAATAAAAGAAATACAAATAAAAATTTTTCCACTTAGAAACAAGATTGATACTTTTCAGTAGTGAGGCTTAAAGATTAGTCAGACATTCATGCTTGAACATAGTTGGCATGAGAAAACTCTGTCTACGTGATGCAGTAACATAAAGGAAACACAGCTCCTCAACAGAATACACATTTAAAGAGAAAGAAAGATTTTTGAATTCAAGTCTTGCTTGTTTTTCTGGAAGAAATCGATTTTTCGCAACTGTATCTTGCACGTAGTTGGTCGTGTGTGCGGTTGTGGTGCAATGAGCTTGACATCAAGTACACAATGTACATCAGCAAAAACATTGCAGGCTTGGCCGACGACAAAATGATTGCTCTGAGGCAAAAATACAGTCGTGGTCATGTAACTATGGCAACGGACAATATGAACAAGAAAATAAAAAAGAAGTACTTGCTCTATTTCTACCTTCTTTTTCCTAAACGATAGCAATTTATTTATCTCGCCGATCACGTACGCCACAAAAGCAATCACCTCTTGACCAAACTGTAAAATACTTCGCCTAAATTTTTCCTCAATCCAGAAAAACTTTTGCATTTTTTATTACTTTCTTCTACGACTTGAAAGGTCCAAAAATACAGTTTATAGTTTTTGTTTGGATTAAATCTCAGAAATTTCTATCAGGAAATAATTATAAGTATTTCGTGAAATGTTGGTATTTAATTAAATTTCAAGTTGAGTGTACTTAAAGTTCAAATGTTTATAAATCTTTCTAAGTAAAAAGAACATTTTGGAAAATTAAATTAATGTTGAATTTTAACTTCAATCAGAAACGCATGTTTGTTAGGAAGGAAGATATTTGAATTTTCAGTAGTCTTACTTAACGAATAGACAGTCATGCTTATAAAATATAATTGCAGTTCCAATTTAAGTTGATTTATATATTTTTGATTATTAGATTTATTAATTTTTATGAAAAAATTCATGAAAAGTCTAATAATTGAAGTAGTAAATTATAGAATACCTTTTCGACAGATATAGTCACCAGGTGAGAAGAGCACAGGTCGTAGTCTCAGAACCAACTCGCACAGGAAGCCAGCCTCTGTATTTTGAAAAATTTCCACCCTCTTCAGCGTATCCAGATGAACGTTTATTGCGATTTCCGCCTTCAGCTTATCTATAAAGAAGGAAACAAACTTTAAAATGATATAATTTATAAAACCATTATACAATAATTTCAATTTTTACACATGGGTATTCTTATGCTTAATATTATATGCTTAATATATAGGCTTTATATAAGTTATACAGGGTGAATACACAATAGCTTGCATACTCGGAGAAAAATTCTATCAAAAATACACCGAATCACGCAAAAAGCCCTTGTACAGGCGTTTTTGCGCCTACAGAATGTTTTCATTTTTTACATTTGCATGTGATTCAATGCATGTAAACCGTTACGTGTCCACACTGTATAACTATTGTTGATCATAGAAGGTTTTTTAACAGGTCAATCGATTCGTCTTATCAAAAGGAATAAATTTGGTACTTATAATATTGCTATATTCTCAAAACTGAATAACTTTTACTAATACAAACGTAAAAAAATGTAATTTAATTTATTTATTTTTATTTTTCAAATTTACTTTTTGTTATATATATTCGTTTGAAAGATATGTTTAAAAAATATTGTGGACACGTACACGTTCACACACACACACACACACACACACACACACACACACGCACGCACGAAAAATTTTTAAAAACCTCATTTTCGGATTCCTGGGGCCGACTTTCGTCGAGAAATGTCAAAAAATGAGATTCGAAAATTTTCATCGTTACAAAGCTTCCTTTATGAGGAAGCAAACTTAATTATAATTTAAATTTATATTTGTACACAGATAAAAGAAATTGCACTTGTAAAGAACAAACTTTACACAAAAAGGTCCGCACAAAATGACAATTTCCTAAAATTCAATTTTTGGCTCATTAGAGACAGATATAGGAAAATTAAATAATTGTAACAGGGTTCCGACATGTTATGAAGTCAAATTTAGACTTCCTCATCAAGGAAAACATATTTTTCACATGGGAATCGAAGGGTTGATATTTTAAAATTATATTTTTTCAAAAATATTTGACGAAAAAATGGACTCTATAATAAAATCTCTCCTTCTGATTTCTCTCAAGTTTCTTTTGTGATTAGAGATGATTAATGGAAAATGCAGATATAGCAAGCTGAAAACGAATCAAACTTGAAAAAATGTTCAATTTATCTTTTATTATTTCCAATAGGCACTATACTAATCCCCCCGTCTCAATCACATCAAAATTATTTTTTAAGCTCACAATTCCAAAAACTTTTAAAATTATTTTTAATTTTATACTGCAACAAAAAAAAGGCACAGCAAATATTTTAATATAAATACGCAGGGTGTTTTAAACTCATAAAAATAAACACAGTCCTTGAACGAGAAGTGTTATTTTCTGATTTACGACATGAACTGATATTAAACTGCAAGGGCCCTATAAACCAAAGCACCTATTTCACTCAAACGGCATAGAAAGAGAAAGAGGGAAGAGTGACTTTTTTATGCATGAAGGTATGTTATTCCAAAAAACTAAACTATCGAATCAGCTCACGGTTCGGTCTCCATGGCCTGGAATGCAAAAACTAGATGTTCTCAAATTTTTTTTCAAATCATAATAAGATTGTTGAAGAAAAAGAAAAAAGAAAAAATTTGTTTAATTTGTAAAATCAACCAGAAAATAATATAAGAAGTTTATACACAAGCAATATCATACAAAA
>JBAGKK010219518.1:0-21928 GCA_037177015.1 Euceroptres primus | reverse complement strand
AACTTTTTCTAATCAAACTTTTTTAGTCACAATTCAGCAACACTTCAGCTCGGGAGCGGACTTTTGTTTTATCTTTAGATGGCGATTTTGATTTTACATAATGTTTTTTCGCTCTCCTGAAAAATTCACATTTTGTTGGTTATTAGTTTTGTACTGCCACCCTTCGATTCCACTTCTAACTCAATTTCGACCAAATTGGTGTATAAAGCACTGTTGCAGAGCACGCTTCAATTATTCTTGGTTTGATTTGTGAATCTTTGTTTGGCAGATGAGTTTAGACTCCGCAATGTCATTAGTGGTAGCTTATTACAACAGTCGCCTTGCATTATGGGAACCACTGATCGAGCCAATAGAGGGAATAGAAAAAGGAAAGCGAGTCTCAACCCCTTGGGAATTGAAAACAAAGGTGTGTACCTTATTTTTTCGCCTTTGTTTACTTAATAGCAAGACATTAATTTTTAAAACTCTTTTTTTAGATTCAATTCAACGATGTAACTCAAGAGTCTAAAGGGGCAAGTGCATTTACTCCAAGTACAGAAGGTGAATCTGAGGAGCTGCAACAAGTTTCAAAAATGTCTATTGAAGTCATGTCTACTGTAAGTCGTTACAGAATAGAGAAAAGCTCTAATCTTCAACTTCTTATTGTATTAATTTAATTTTATAAACAGGAAAACTTGGAAATGACTGTGACAAAGACGTGCCTGGATGTATTGAAGCAACTTGGAAATGCTTTCTCTAATGCAATAGCACCGGGTGGTAAATCTGGCAAAAGTAAAATAGCTCCTTTTGTATTGAAAAATGAAACTGGTTTGTCCATGACACTTCATTTAGAAAACGGTTATTTTAAGGTGATTTCCCTACTTCAATTTCTTTATGAATAATAATTTTTTTGTATTAGAAATTAAAATGTATGTTTTTTACAGGTGGTGGAAGAAGGAATGACGGTAGATAACGAGAAATCTGAATACACTGAAGTGATTCTCGAGACTGGTGCATCAATCGAATTAGCCCCCAAATTTGGAAAAGACGAAGTTAAGTTGCTCGAGGAACTTAGAGCAGAGCATGTTAAACAAACAACTCATCATAAGTTCACTATTTCGGTATGTAAAATTATTATTATGGATACTGGGATCACAGCGGTTAAGTAGTTCAGTTTTAATGCGTGTGAACTTGGCCCCCTCACTTTCAAAATTTCGAATTTTTTTTTAGAGTTCTAAGATCCTTTTGAATAATTATACAGTTCTTGATAACTTTAAGAAATAGTTCCGGCGTATAAATACTCTAAAAATGTATTTTTCAAAATTGGGGGCTAAGTTCACTTTCCCCCGCACTTTTCGAAAAATGAACTTTTTTTTAGAGTTCTGGGTAGATTTAGCATAGTTCTACAGTTCCTGATACTTATTGAAAATAGTCCCCAAAAATTAGACCCAAAAAAAATTTTCAAAAAATAGAGCCGGCCCTCCACTTTAAAAAAAAATCAACTTTTTATTTAATATTCCTGTAGTTCCAAAAGAGTTCTAGAGTTCTACAACAAAATAATTTCGAAAAACTTGAAAACTCGAAAGTTACACAATTTTGAAAATCCCAAAATTTCAGAGAAATTTTTCGAAAGAGTTTCAGGAGTTCTAATCAGAGTTCTGGTAGCCCCCGGAATAGTTCTACAAAAAAGTCTAATAACATTTTTCAATAAACTCAAAATCCAAAAACCTACAACACTTTAAACATACCCAAAAATTTTGAAATTCAAACTTTTGAGAGTTACAGGAGTTCTGATCGGAGTTCTATTCGCCCCCGAAATAGTTCTAACAAAAAGTCTTATGAATAAAAGGCTTTTTAATTTTCTTAATTTTAATTATGATGCTATGATATGATACGCTACGTTATTTTATGTTGAACAAAGAATTTCAAAATTGATTAATTGGCCACAGCCGAAATTATCTGCTGGAATTAATTTAAATAATAGGGAAATGTATCAGCTTATGCTGCCTATTCCTTAAATAAATAATAATAAAAATTTTCGATAAACTCAAACTCCAAAAATCTACAACATATTAAACATACCCAAAAATTTTAAAATTCAAAATTTTGAAAGTTCCAGGAGTTCTGATCGGAGTTCTGGTAGCCCCCTAAACAGTTCTACAAAAAAGTCTAATAATATTGTTCGATAAACCAAAAATCCAAATACCTACAACACTTCAAACATACCAAAAAATTTTGAAATTCAAAATTTTTGGGTATGTTTGAATTGTTGTAGTTTTTTGGATTTTGAGTTTATCGAAAAATTTTATTAGACTTTTTTGTAGAACTATTCCGGGGGCTATCAGAACTCTGATCAAAACTCCTAGAATTCTCAAAATTTTGAATTTCAAAATTTTTGTGTATGTTTAAACTGTTGTAGGTTTTTGGATTTTGAGTTTATCGAAAAACTTTATGGAACTTTTTTGTAGAACTATTCCGGAGGCTACCAGAACTCTGATCAAAACTCCTGGAATTCTCAAAATTGTGAATTTCAAAATTTTTGTGTATATTTAAAGTGTTGTAGGTTTTTGGATTTTGAGTTTATCGAAAAACGTTATGGAGAGATGTTAGAAGAATCTGTAAAATTATGTGTCAGTTTGAAATTTAGAGGTTTCTAACAGATTTAGAATTTTTTTTTTGAAAATTATGAAAGATGTTAGAAGAATCTGTAAAATTATGTGTCAGTTTGAAATTTAGAGGTTTCTAACAGATTTAAAAATTTTTTTTTGAAAATTATG
Source organism: Euceroptres primus (assembly GCA_037177015.1). Taxonomy (NCBI): domain Eukaryota; kingdom Metazoa; phylum Arthropoda; class Insecta; order Hymenoptera; family Figitidae; genus Euceroptres; species Euceroptres primus. Next base: position 19,172 of record JBAGKK010219518.1, on the reverse strand, counting down.
GAAGATGTTAGAAGAATCTGTAAAATTATGTGTCAGTTTGAAATTTAGAGGTTTCTAACAGATTTAGAATTTTTTCCTGAAAATTATGGAAGATGTTAGAAAAAGAATTCAGATAAGTTTTAAAGATTCTGGAGGATTTTCATAGCTTTTTGAGGATTCTAAAAGATTCAGGAGAAGGCTATAAAATTTTCGTCAGTTATGAAGATTAGAAGATTTGCACTTGGAAATTATCGAAAATTTCAGAAAACATTCAAAGAATTTTTGAATGCCAAAGGTTTTTATTTCTCAAAATTCTTGGAAAATTAATCGGAGGAATACAATTCTCAAATAAAGGAATTTTAAGGGATTTTGAGAGCTTTGAATAAGAAAAAAGGGGAGGGGGAAGAATACAATTCTCAAATAAAGGAATTTTAAGGGATTATGGGAATAATAGAGGGAAAAAATGGGAATAGGTGATAATGTTATTGTCAATATATATTTCATTCGATTAGGAATTTACATATCTCAAACAGTCATCCCATGCAATGTCAAAGCATATAATCAATGCAAAAGAGGACTCAGACATGAACTGCAAATTGCCTAACCTTAACTTTTCGGCTCTTTAGAGACAGAGGTACACCGACGAGAAAATATGTTATTGAAAAATCATTTTAAAAATGTCTAAATTACGTTTTGGACACAGTGTGCGTAAAATTCGTTTTTACACACCCATAGTAGTGCGTAAAACGGCTTATTACACACCCACTAATATGAGTGTATAAAAACGCATTTTACGCACAATGTGTTAAAAAATATCATGTACAACTCGTGCGTAAGATTTTACACACGCGTGGTGATCGCGTGTGTAAAACCGTATTTTACGCACATGTTGCATAATGTACTATTCTACGTTTTAGTTTAAGGGAATTCAAGGAAAGTTAGAAATCCCAGTGCTCAGAGCAGACAAGAGATTCTTTTCCTTAAAACACCGTAAAGAAGGTTCCGAAGAATGGGGAATAGTTTCTGATGTTTTAGTCGATGAAGGAAGCACCATTGTAACATTAAGAAGTGTTTTGCAGGTAAGAAATCTCCATCAATTTTGGTAAGCACTGTTAAAAGAACAGATTTTAAAAAACAGAGTTTAAAAACAAGATTTTCTATTTTATTTTTATGTTTCAATTTACATTTTTTAGGTCTACAACCACTTCAATGTACCAGTGTCTGTGTATTACATGACAAAACGAGGAAACGAAGTTGAAGGAGTAGGAACCGTAAATCCTGACGAACGCTTAAATCTTCCTTTAGATGCCGTTTACACACCCACGAATATTTATTTGCTTTTCTTCAACGTTGAAGGGTAAATTTCTTGTAATAAATTAAATATTTAAATAATCCAGACTTTAAATTTTACCGTATTATTTAATTTCAGGTATATGGTTTCGATAGAACCATTTATTTGGAAAGACTTGCAAAAGACTGTATCCATGACTAAACTTCTGAAATGTGATTCTCGTGCCAAGGAGGAAAACAGCGAACCATTTTATATTCAGGTACTGATGTATTTCCACAAAAAAAATGATATTGATGTTAATTTTATTTGGATAAGGATTTTTGACTGCTTTTTGAAATTCTTAGGCTGTGGGTGAAATTGAGCAAGTATATTTTGAAAATACTACTCGACACACAATGGCAAGCACAATTTACAACGTTCACTTATATCCGTCAGTGTACCTGAAGAATTTCTTACCGATTGATATTACCGTTTGTCAGACTGGCACTGCACAAGAGATAAAAATAGAAGCTAGTAAAACTTTGCAATTGTCTACAATCGATCCCAGTCGATCGACAATTGTCATCAAGGTGGGATTCAACTTTTTAAATTAAAGATTCAGGTTTATTTGTATATAATTAATGTAACTAATGAAAAATTCGTACAGCTCCCTCAGTACTTGGAGAAAGACTGGTCCTGTAATGTAGATATTACTCCCGATCCGCCAGAATTTTCGGTCTGGTCTTTCGAGTCTTTTGACAGCGCGCAAAAAGTAATTATGGACTTAGGAATACATTCATCATTCAAGCATGGCTCAGTAATAATGGCTCTTTACTGTCCATTCTGGATGTTAAATAAGACTGGATTGATGCTGTCTTACAGAGTAAGTCTATTTATCTTTTAATTATTGTTCTTTCGCTTAACTAACACATAATCGGTTTTTTCTGCATAATACTCAGAGTGATCAAAGAGTTTTTTTGTCAAGTTATTGAATAAATTCGATACTTGAAAGCTTATTAATTAGCTTACTTCTAAATTTTGCATGCCATGAGAAATATTTTTGTTCTTGGTTTTGATATCTTGCAATTTATTTACAGTTTTAGTTCAGAATTAAGTATACATTTGTCACAACTACACCACACTTTTAATTTACTACATATACACTAGGTGTAAATAGTTTAAGATACTTTTTCCAGGAAATGACAGGACTTTTCTGAATTAAAGAGAAGTATTTCTTTACTTTGAATTTATTTCCTAATTTTTAATCGAGAAGCAGGATTTTTCGTTCACATCGTTTGCAGTTTAAAAGAAGAGACTTATTTTTCGCTTTGTTATTACGCAGAGTTTTTTATTTTGCAGAGTTACGATAAGTAACTTATGAGATGAGTTATAAGTGCGTTATTTTTGAAATGCTCATAATTTTCAATATTCCTCTCTATTAAACTGTCACGGGTGTTACTTGTTTTTACAGAAATCAAGTAAAGCTGGAAAAACGCACTCGAGTCCATGCAAGGTAGAGAATATACACATCTGTATTGTCTAAGTGCTTTATGTGGCTGTTCTGTCTGCATCATGTGTGATAAAGCTTTGCCTCATAGTTCCTGTGATCTGAAGATTGAAATTATCAATTGATTTAGTGCAAAATTAAACAGACAAATCTTAAAGGTTATTGAGGAAACTCCTTTCAAAACTAAGAATTTAACTTCAAATACACAATAGAACACACTTTTTGTCCTTTTTTAGAAAGATAGAAGCAAAATAGACAAAAATGTCATTTTATATTTTATGTACTAATTGATGGCCCGAGTGCAATAACTCGCTCGACGCTCGAACAGCCACATAATTATTGTTCGATCGACTCAGAGAATTCAAATTTTCAAAGTCGCCAAAATAATTTTTTCAAGGTCGGGCTTGTAGAGAATGAGAAAGTGGGACTTTTTTTCTTTACAGTTTTTATGCCCCATAATTATTCTTAATAGGAAAAATGAAAAACTGAAAAATTTTTACCTCTAAAATCAATAAATTTTTAAAATATAAATCATCATAACTTGGCCAAATATTGTTTTAATCGTTTAAAACTTGGTGTACACACTCAGTATAATATTATGATGGCTAAGGAAGAAGCAAAAGTTGAAAAATATACTATTGTTTACTAATATTTAATTGCAAAATGACACCGGGCCAGTAACTACGATTTTATGGCTTCTCCGACAAAAAGTATCGAGGGTACTTTCAGTTTGAAGAAACTTACAGTGAGACATTTGTGCCTAAGTATTGAAGGAAGATTTCTGGAAAGTTTCAGATCGATTCATCCAAAATTGATGGAAATATCGATTTTATAAATAAGCGTACGGCTCGATCAACGTTAACTATGCGAACACAAACCATCATGAGGAAGCGTACTCACCATTCTGCTTTGCAGGATCTAATTTGAGAATTTTTTAAACGTTATATTTTTAAATAATTTTAAATTATGTTTGTTAACTTGAAATAATTATTACCTTATTATTGAATAAATAATTATCACTCTAATTGAAAATTGGACGAAAAATTAAAAATTTCAGAAAAATCCGCACCTTTTAAGCATTATTCAAAAATAATGTTGATAACAGTACAAATAAATTGCTTAAACAATTATGTTTGATAACTTGAATTAATTATTACCTCACTCTAATTGAAAAATGGACAAAAAGCGAAAAAATTCAGAAAAAACCGAAACTTTCTAGCATTATTCTAACAGAATATTGTTATAAATAATAATACATTGTTTAAAAAATTATTTTTGTTAACTTTAATTGACTATTACCTCGCTTTAACAGAAAAGTTGAAAATAAGTTGAAAAGTTCGGAAAAAACGCGACTTTTTAAGCCTTTTCTAAGATAAAATAGCTAACAACAATAATAAATTGTTCAAACAATTTATATAAACCTAAAATTATCACATGAAAATAGTACTTTATGTATTAGAAATACTTTGTATGAAAGGAACTGCAAAAAAATCATAATTAGCGCCAAATACTCACAAAACCCAATTTTTCACTTATGTGCTTTCTTTGAGACTCTATAAAACAGACTTATGGGGGTGATATTGAAAAAGTAGTTATTTATTTGTATTCTCTGGCTAATTGTGAACAGAAATGTTGAGCTTCAACTCGATTTACCTACAATTGACGATTCTGAATAAAATTTACAAAAACATGTTTTTTTCTTATGGGAAGTACGTGTTAAAATTCATGTGGCTTAAATATTATTTTTCTTTTAAACAAAAAAATTGATTAATTTTTTTGTAGATTCGAACAAATTTTCGGGCGATATGCATGCAAATTCGAAAAAAGAATTTTCCAATGCATTTTTGGACCACCCTTCTGCCGCACAGTGGAGCAAAATGTAGAAAAAATGTTCAAAATACGATTCCGGCTACAATTTTTATCCGATTTTGAATTTATTTTTTTGCAAATTAAAGCTAACTAAATTCTTAAGAGATACCTCGAGGCTGATTTAAAAAAAAATTATTGTTTACTTTATTTATACACAAAGTTGGCAAAAATTATAAAATTTAAAATATTGTTACTATAACAGAGAGAATAACACGCAATTAATTTAAAATAATTGATATTAGTGTACAATCAATAAATAAACATGCGTGAAACATGACCTAATAGTTTATTATAAATTAATAAATTGTTATTAACAGTTGTATTGTTATAAACAATGGTGGGTGATTTTTGAGTGGTTTTGGTATTTATTAAGCGATTTTCGTTTCTAATTCAATTTAAAGTAACACAAAAACATACGATGACAAAACGGAATATATTTCTTATTGTTATAAACAAATTTTATAAACAAATGATCAGTTTGAGCAATTTTTGAGTGTTTGAGGTACTTTTTTTTAACGTACTTTGTTAGTCTTTCTAGTGATATTTTTGTAAACTATATTGTCATTTCATGACAAATGTCATTGTTATAACAAATTTTATAAACATATGTGCAGTTTGAGCAATTTTTAAGAGTTTCAGTTACTTTTTTTTAACGTACTTTTTTAGTTTTTGTAGTGATACTTTTGTAAACTATATTGTTATTTCATGACAAATGTCATTGTTATAACAAATTTTATAAACAAATGTGCAGTTTGAGCAATTTTAAAGAGTTTCAGTTACTTTTTTTTAACGTACTTTTTTAGTTTTTGTAGTGATACTTTTGTAAACTATATTGTTATTTCATGACAAATGACATTGTTATAACAAATTTTATAAACAAATGTGCAGTTTGAGCAATTTTTGAATGTTTAAGGCACTTTTTTTTAAATGTGCTTTGTTTGACGTGGCAGTGATGTTTATGTTTATAACAATGACATCTGTCATGAAATGACAATATAGTTTACAAAAGTATCACTAGAAAGACTAACAAAGTTCGTTAAAAAAAAAGTAACTGAAACTCTTAAAAGTTGCTCAAACTGTGCATTTGTTCATAAAATTTGTTTATAAGAATCACAAAATTGTCATGAAATTGTAATATAGTTTATTGCATCATCACTCCCAAGTCAAACAAAGCACTTTTTTTAAAAAAAGTACCTCAAACACTCAAAAATTGCTCAAACTGCGCATTTGTTCATAAAATTTGTTTATAGCAATAAGAAATATATTCCGTTTTGTCTTTATATGTTTTTGTGTTACTTTAAATTGGATTAGAAACGAAAATCGCTTAATAAATACCAAAACCACTCAAAAATCACCTACCATTGTTTATAACAATACAACTGTTAATAACAATTTTTTAATTTATAATAAACTATTAGGTCATGTTTCACGAATGTTTATTTATTGATTGAACACTAATATCAATAATTTTGAATTAATTGCGTGTTATTCTCTCTGTTATAGTAACAATATTTTAAATTTTACAATTTTTGCCAGCTTTGTGTATAAATAAAGTAAACAATAATTTTTTTTTAAATCGGCCTCGACGTATCTCTTAAGAATTTAAAGTTAGCTTTAATTTGCAAAAAAATAAATTTAAAATCGGGTAAAAATTGTAGCCGGAATCGTATTTTGAACATTTTTTCTACATTTTGCCCCACTGTGCGGCAGTAGGGTGGTCCAAAAATGCATTAAAAATTGTTTTTTCGAATTTGCATGCCCATGATGGTTTGTGTTCGCAGAGTTAACGTTGATCGAGCCGCACGCTTATAAAATCGGTATTTCCGTCAATTTTGGATGAATCGATCTGAAACTTTCCAGAAATCTTCCTTGAATACTTAGGCACAAAAATCTTACTGCAAGTTTCTTCAAACTGAAAATTCCCTTGATACTTTTTGTCGGAAAAGCCATAAAAACGTAGTTACTGGCCCCGTGTCATTTTGCAATTAAATATTGGTAAACAATAGTATATTTTTCAACTTTTGCTTCTTCCTTAGCCATCACAAGACTATACTGAGTGTGTACACCAAGTTTTAAACGATTTAAACAATATTTGGCCAAGTTACGATGATTTTTATCTTAAAAACTTATTGATTTTAGAGGTAAAAATTTTTCAGTTCTTCATTTTTCCTTTTTTCATTTTTCCTATTAAGAATAATTATGGGACAAAAAACTGTAAAGGAAAAAAAGTCCCATTTTCTCATTCTCTACAAGCCAGTGCTTAGAAAAAATTATTTTGGTGACTTTGAAAATTTGAATTCCCTGAGACGATCGGACAATAATTTTGCGGCTGTTCGAGCGTCGAGCGAGTAATTGCACCCGGACCCTCAATTGTAAGAAACTGCACAGTAAAAACTAGACTTTCCTTTCAATCCGGTATGCTTTTTTGAGCGATCTAATATGATTTTCGGTTGTTCTGTATGATATCTGATCAACTTCATTTTGAAAAACGATACCAGATTCGATTTTGTTTTCATCCACAACCATTCTATTTTGATTCAGAAATCGTAATTCTTTTATTCGGGATTCATGGACTAAACTGAAGACGGATGGTTTTGTCGCCTGATCTGTTTCCATACCGAATTTGGCTCTAAAAGCATTTTTATTTTTTAGTTTGTGTACTTATGCATGGAAATGGTTTCGGAGTGGTGAAGGGTTGAACACAGCTTAAATTAAATATTTATTAAAAATCAGGAGAAGGATTTGAGGAAACAGGTCTTGTGTTAATAAAGTTTTGATCTCATTTTAGGAAATAACTGTTGGCTTAACTCTTCAGTCATAGAATACTTTCCAGAAAGTTTCGCTTCCTAAGCAAAACACTATAAGCTAATTTATATTATTCTACAGATAATAAAATTTAGTCTATTAATCATATATTAATTTCCACTTTAAAAGACTTTGCACCATTGCTGTTTGAAATTCTACCAATTAAAACGACTTGAATCAATTTTTTTCCAGAGCTCAGAGGATCATTTGAACGTTTTATACCACCCAGAACATTTCAGAGGACCAATTCTCTTCTCGTTTAAGTCAAAGGCATTCTTCGGAAAGAAGAAAGCAATGATCAGAATCGAAGATGGAGATTGGTCTGACAAGTTTTCTATAGATGTAGCAGGAAGCAAAGGAGTTGTTGTGTGTAAATACAATGATAAGTCTTACCAGGTACTCTAATTTTAAGATTTTCTTTATTGCAAGTTTAAAAACTGGAATTATAAACGAATTCTGGATATTTTCAGATTGGTGTACATAATCAGTTAACGTACAATTCCTTAACGAAGCAGATCACCTTTACTCCATATTACGTTCTTATAAACAACGCCAGCTTCGCTATTGAATGCCAGGAAGGAGACCGGCCAGCAGATCCTATTATTCCAGTTTGTTCAGATTATTTTTCATTACAATACAAAATCTTTATTTCTTGTGACGTCTTTATAGTTCCATGTTGCAATTTATTTAAAGGTACCGCCTGGTGAATGTTCTGCTCTCTGGCCGCGATCAGAACATGAAAATAAAACCTTGAAGGCGAATGTAGCTGGTCATCCTGAGAAGACTGCACCATTCCTTTATACGAATGTTCATACCACTTTATTGAAATTAGCCAATAAGGTATTCCATTTACATTTATTCATATTTTATTTAATTATCATCTACATTTATTCATATTTTATTTAATTACAGTTTCGATTAGTCTGTAGTCTCATGTTGATATTTAAATTCATTTAATTTATCTTAATAGTTTGGGGGAATAAACGTAGACATCCAAATCAATGAGGGTGGAGTTTATATCTCGTTATCCGCCTACAATCCAGGAAATGCTCCAGCATTGATCATGAATCACACAAGCCATACGATTCATATCTGGGAGAAAGGCTCTATGAATGTTAGGTCTGTAGAATATTTACTAGAATAGAATATTTACTATTTTATAAGGTGTCTAGTGCTCAGGGAATTTAGTGGGTCAGAAAAAAATTTGGGAATTTTTTTTTAAAGTCAGCGAAATTTGTTCTCATTGAAAAAAACTGGAAATAATGTTTTTCAGTAGTATAAACTTATACTTTTTTAAAAAGTATACCCCGCATTTTTAGGGTTTCGTAGTCTTGAGCAGAAACCCTTATAGTTTCGGTCCATTGTCCGTTCGTCGTACGACCCAATATGGTCATAAGGCCCATAGACATTGACATTGACATAGGAGCCAAAATTGGCATAGCACCCAATGTGGGTATATGGGTCAAACCTGGCATAGTGTCCAAAATTGGCACATGACTCAAAACTGGTATGGAGCCCAAAATTGTCATGGGACCCAAAATTGGCACATGACCCAAAATTGACATACGTCCCAAAATTGACATAGGGCCAAAAATCGGCATTGTACCCAATATATACACAGGGTCCAAAACTCGTGTAGGACCCAAAATTGTCATAGGGCCTAAAATTGGCATAAGGCCCAAAATTGCCAAAGGACCCAAAATTGACGTAGGACAAAAACTGACATAGGGCCCAAAATTGGCATCGTGCCCAATATGGGTATAGGGCCCAAAACTCGTAGGACCCAAAATTGGCATAGGACCAAAAATTGACCTAGGCCCAAAATTTATATTTGGCCCAAAGTTGACATAATAATCAAAAATTGGCATAGTACCCAAAATTGAAATAGGGCCCAAAAATTGACATAGTACCCAAAATTGGTATAGTACCCAATATGGAAATAGTACCCAATATGGACATAGGGTCCAAAACTCGCGTAGGACCCAAAATTGTCATAGGGCCTAAAATTGACATTAGGCCAAAAATTGGCAAAGGACCAAAATTGGCATAAGACCAACACTAGCGTAGATCCCAAAATTGGCATAGTGCCCAATATGGGCATAGGACCCAAAACTCGTAAGATCCAAAATTAGCATAGAACCAACAATTGACATAGGCCCAAAATTGATATTGGGCTTAAAATTGACATAGTACCCGCAATTGACATAGCCCAAAAATTGACATAGGACCCAAAATTGTCATAGGCCCCAAAACTGGCATAGTACCTAATAGGGATATAGGGTCTAAAACTCGCGTAGGACCAAAAATTGACATAGGACCAAAAAATTGATATAGTACTCAAAATTGATATAGGACCCAAAATTGACATAGGACCAAAAATTGACATAGTACCCAATCTAGACATACGGTCCAAAACTCGCTTAGGTCCCAAAATTGGCACAGGCCTTAAAATTGGGGTAAGGCCCAAAATTGGAAAAGGACCCGAAATTAGCATAAGACCAAAACTGGCATAGATCCAAAAATTGGTATAGTGCCCCATTTTTAGCCTAGGACCCAAAACTCGTAGGAATCAAAATTGGCATAGGACCAAACATTGACACATGCCCAAAATTGATATTAGACCCAAAATTGACATAGTACCCAAAATTAACATAGTACCCAAAGTTTACATAGGGCCTAAAATGGTCATAGCCCAAAAATTGTCGTAGTACCAAAAATTGGTATAGCTCAAAAATTGACATAGGCCCAAAAATTGGTATAGGGTCAATAATTGGCATAAGACCCAAAATTGGCATAGTATTCAATAGGGACATAGGGTCTAAAACTCGCGTAGGACCAAAAATTGACAGAGAACCAAAATTGACATAGGATCAAAATTGACATAGGGTTCAAAATTGAAATAGTCCAAAAATTGACATAGGACCAAAAATTGACATAGTACCCAAAATTGTCATAGGACTCAAAATTAGTGCCTAAAATTTCCATAGGATTCAAAATTAGTATAGGGCCTAAAATTGGAATAGGACTCAAATTTACATAGTACCCAATTTGGACATAGGGTCCAAAACTCGCGTAGGACCCAAAATTGGCATAGGACCCAAAATTGCCATAGGACAAAAAATTAACATAGGGCTCCAAGCTCCAAATTGACATAGTATCCAAAATTGGCATAGGGTCCAAAATTGACAATGGGCCCAAAATTGACATAGGACCAAAAATTGACATAGTACCAATAAAGCTACGAAACCCTTCCTTGTAGGCGCTTGTCGCCTACTGTAACTAATTTTTTTATTATATTATTCAAAAAAGCAAAACTTGAAAAAAAATGTCAGGGAAAATAAAGGACAGTCAGAGAAAAAGTGAGGAAATATTAAATCTGGTCTTCGCTGGACTGACTTCGCTTTTATATTCTAAAATATGGTTTGGCCTAATTTTTGGGCACAAATATTTTTATTTTTGCTTTATATAAAACAGGTCTATTCAATCTTTCAATCGAATGTTCTACACGTGGGAAAATCCAGTGGGACCAAGATTATTGATATGGGAGGATAATAACAAGAGGGAAATAGAAGATGATCTCAGGAAGGTATTTGGTCAAAATATTTTGAATTATTTTAACTCAAAAAAATATTGAATTATAAACTTGTAACGTTTGCTTTTTGTTTATTAAAGGATAATTTAGGAACTTTCCTAATCCCGGACATCGATGAAGAAGTGTACTACGTTTCTTTTCTGGATGGAACTCAAAGAGTGCTTTTATTCACAACGAGTTTGAAAGTAGCTGAAGATTGTCAGCTGGCTGGCGATCTTGAAGTTATTGATCAGGACATCACTTTAAGTATTCACGGAGTTGGATTATCTCTTGTAAATAACGTCACCAGATCAGAGCTTTTGTACATGTGTATTGCGAGGTAAAGTATTTTACAAATCATCATAATTTTTATACACTCATCGCTGGATTTCGGGCCGGGCATGGGGGTAGACGGCCTTAAATTCAATGCTATTAAAATCCTGTTTGAACCGGATGTAAAGCGACGAGCGAGCAGTCTTATGTCACCATTTAGGACCACAAATACAGTCTCTAAACCTACAAAAGTAAATGCACAGAGAGTCGCGATGTAAACAACTTCTGGCGGCCCTGATTGGTGGAGCGATGGCCTTTAGTGTCGCCTGTCAAGGGACGCTCAGGGGGCGAGACAGAATCAGTGAGGCGTGAACGACTATGAAGCCGGCCTGAAATCTAGGGGCCGGAAATCCGGCGATGGGTGTATATTAGAACAAAAATATAGAAAATATTCTCGTATAGCTCCGGAATTATTTGGGAAAATCGAAAATCGATTGGAGGTCGCTGGCGTGCATTCAACACGAGAGAAGTAAACCTTATCGAAGAAGGATTTCAACGATATATCAGAGAACTGCAAGTTGATAAAGAAGCGCCATATCGAGTTATGCTTGAACCTAAACTGGAGGTAATTTTTCCACTTTAGTAATTTGAGGATTTCTCGTACCAATAGGTTTTATAGAGACATTCTCGTATCGATAGATTTTATAGAGACATATCTGTATTTCTGTATTTGCAGGTGGATTATTTGAATATGGAGTTGTTAAGGCCAAACCGGCGATACATGAGGCGAACTTTCCAAACTGGTTTGTGGATCCAGTATCGAACTTCAATTCATCAAGTTCATCTGCACGCGAAGATTAATAGACTCCAGATTGACAATCAACTTTCTGAATGCATCTTTCCTGTCATTTTGGCACCGATTCCGCCACCGAAGAGTGTCACTCAAAGCACAGGTAATTATTATATTGTCTTCATGAATATTGTTTATAAATTATTTACAAATATTAATTAAATTCTGAAATCTTCAACAGTCATGAAGCCTTTCGCTGAACTCAGTATAGTGAAACGATTACTGGAACACAGCACCGTTCAGCAATTCCGCTACTTCAAAGTACTTATTCAGGAATTCCATGTTAAAGTGGATATCGCATTTATGAACGCTTTGTCTGCATTGTTCGAAGCGGACGAAGCTAACGAATCCCAAGAGGTAAGGAACTTTTTCTTCTTTCTTTTTGTGAAATAAACATTTAGTAACAACTATTGAAATTGTATTAACGATTTGCATATTTTTTTTAATGTAACAGAGTGAGCTGTTCCAAACTGATATGAAATTGGTAGATGAACCTCTCATGTACCATGTGAGTTTAATCACAACCGCTGAGCAAAAGAATTTCTTCGATTTGCTTCACTTTTCTCCTTTAAAGGTTCGTTTTTATACTTATTTCCAAAGTACACTTGTCCTTACAAGTGAATGTAATCAATTTAAAAATTATGGTGCAGATACACATCAGTTTTTCAATGTCCGGAAGTGGTGGAGAATCATCTGGAGTGCCTCAAGTTCTAAACGTCTTGCTTCAAGGAATTGGAGTAACTTTAACAGATATAAACGATATTGTGTTCAAGTGAGAGTTTTCAAATTCTAAAGACTAAATTAGGTTCATTTGGAACTTGTGGCTTGAAAATTAGTTTTAATCGTTTAATTATTATTTTAGATTGGCCTACTTTGAGAGAGAATATGTGTTCATGACGCATAAGCAGCTGATATCTGAGGCGACAAATCACTACGTGGGACAAGCGATTAAGCAAGTCTACGTTTTAATTCTGGGTCTTGATGTTATCGGAAATCCTTATGGTCTTGTGGTCGGCACAATGAAAGGAATTGAAGATTTGTTTTACGAGCCATTTCAAGGGGCGATTCAGGGTCCTGGAGAATTTGCTGAGGGCCTGTTCCTCGGAGTTAGAAGCATGCTGGGTCACACGGTGGGCGGAATGGCTGGTGCTGTATCCAAAATCACAGGAGCTATGGGTAAACTTCATTCTAACTTATATGGTGAAATAACCTGGTTACTACAAACAGGGATCAAAGTACCCAAAAATTGGCATAGGGCCCAAAATTGGTATGGGGTCAAAAATTGACAGAGGACCCAAAATTGGCATAGTACCCAATAGGGACATAGGGTCTCAAACTCGCGTAGGATCAAAAATTGATATAGGACCAAAAAAATGATATAGTACCCAAAATTGATATAGGGACCAGAATTGACATAGGACCAAAAATTGACATAGTGCGCAAAATTAATATAGGGCCCAAAAGTGACATAAGACCAAAAACTGGCATAGTACCCAAAATTGACATAGGACCAAAAATTTTATATAGTACCCAAAATTGATATAGGGCCCAAAATTTGCATAGGACCAAAAATTGACATAGTGCCCAAAATTAACGTAGGGCTCAAAATTGGCATAGGACCAAAAACTGGCATAGTACCCAAAATTGACATAGGACTAAAAATTGACATAGTGCCCAAAATTGGCATAGGGCCCAAAAATTGACATAGTACCCAAAATTAACATAGGGTCAAAAATTGACATATGACCAAAACTTGGCATAGTACCCAAAATTGACATAGGACCAAAAATTGGCATAGAGCCCAAAAATTGACATAGTATTCAAAATTGGTATAGTACCCAATATGGACATAGGGTTCGAAACTCGCGTAGGACCCAAAATTGACATAGGGCCTAAAATTGGCATAAGGCCCAAAATTGGCAAAGGGTCCAAAATTGGCATAGGGCCAAAACTGGCATAGACCCCAAAATTGGCATAGTGCCCTGTATGGACATAGGACCCAAAACTTGAGGAACCCAAAATTAGCATAGGAACAAAAATTGGCAAGGCCCAAAATTGACGTAATACCCTAAAATTGACATAATACTCAAACATGACATAGGGCCCAAAATTGACGTAGTGCCCAAAAATGACATAGGGCCCAAAATGGATATGGTCAAAAATTGACATAGTACCCAAAATTGACATAGCCCAAAAATTGACATAGGACCCAAAATTGGTATAGAATCCTGGTTACTACAAACTAACTAACAGGGATCAAAGTCAATTCCCTTTTTCCCTTTTTTGCCCCTATTCTCAAAATCCCCTAAAATCCCTTTATTTGAGAATTTTATTACGTTTTACATTCTTTTTTACATTTTTTAATCCTCTAGAACCTTTTGAATCCTCCTTTAATCCTCCTTTTTAACCCCCCTTTTTAATCCTCCTCTTTAATCGTCCAAAACTTATCTGAAATCTGTTAACATTCTTCAAAAAATTATGGATTGTCTTCCAGACTTTCTCAAAATCCTCTAGATTCTTCTAAAATCTTTTATGATTTCCAAAAAATTTTCTAAAATCTGTTAAAATTTTCTAAAATATTCTAATGTTCCAAGATCTTCTGAACTCTTCCATATTTGAATAAAATTTTCTAGCTTTCTCAGAATCTTTTAGATTTCTCAAAAATTTATAAAATTCTTCTAAATTCTAAATTCTAAAATCTCCTAAAATCCTGCAGAATCTTCAAAACTTATCAGCTGAATTATTCTTCTAAAATCTACTACAATTTTCAAAAAAATTTCCAAGTCTGTTAGAATTCTCTGGAATTTTAGACTGATCCAAGATCCTCCAGACTCACAGTCTTCATAATCTGAAAAGAATTACAAAATCTATTAAAATTGTTCAAAACATTCTTGACTGTTCCAGAATCTTTAAAATTTCCGTAAATCTTCTGAACTCTTCCATAACCTTCTAGAATCTTTTAAACGTTTCCAGAATTCTCCAGAATCTTTTAGAATCCTCCAAAATCTAGAAAAGACTCCCGAAATGTTCTTAAATCCTTTAGATCTTCAAAACTTATCTTAAATCTGCAAAAATTGTCAAAAATATTCCAGAGAATTCTAACAGACTTGGAAATTTTTTGAAAATCTATTTAAATTCTTTAACATTTTATAAGATTATTACTGGAGAACCTAGAAGGAACCCACTCTTCTTCTGGATATAATCTGTATAATTCTTCTAAATTATTCTGGACATAATCCAGAAGAATCTAGATGATTATAGAAGATTCTAGAACAGTCTCGAATATTTTGGGCAATTTTTACATATTTAAGATGAGTTTTAAAGATTTTGAAGGATATAAGAAAATTTCGGGAGTCTTCTGTAGATTTTGAAGAATTCTAAAAGATTCTGGATTCTTCCGTAATCTTTTATGTTCTTCTAGGTTCTCCAATAATAATCTTATAAAATGTTTAAAAACATTCCAAAATTCTTTCTTTAATATTCTACAACTAGACTGTTTTAGAATCTTCTAATATCCTCAAGAATATTCTGAACTCCAACAGTGCGTAAAACCGTACGCACGAGTTGCATACGATATTTTTTGACACAGTGTGCGTAAAATGCGTTTTTAACACACCCATATTAGTGGGTGTATCATAAGCCGTTTTACGCACTAATATGGGTGTGTAAAAACGCATTTTACGCACACTGTGTCAAAAAAAAAATCTTCTGGACTGTTTGCAGAATATTCCTAAAATTTTGTAGAATTTTTAAAAGACTCTCGAAAAAAAATCTGGAAGAGATTAGAAAATTTTAGAAGTTTATGGCAGAATTCAAAAGATTTTTTGAGCATTCTAAAAGATTCTAAAACAGTGTAGAATATTTTTAAATATTATAATAGAGTTTGGGGTATTTTTCAAGACTAGAAGTTTTTTTATTTATCAATAAAATTTGTTGGTCAACTAAGTACCACTCTGTCAGAAAAACTCATTTTTTCTAGAGCAGTAACAAAGTTAATTTTTTTTACATTTTTTTTTATGAAAATATTACATTTATTAAAAATTCTGGCTAGTTTGGTATTTTTAAGAGCAAAAAAATTTCCATTTTTTAAAAAAATTCCCTTTTTCGGAAAAGAAATTCCTTATTTTCCCTAAAATTGAACTTCTAAACCGCTGTGTTTCCTGATCTAGGATAAAATTTAATTTTTTAAATGAATTTTAGGTAAGGGTCTCGCTGCTTTGACGTTCGATAAAGATTACCAAAGAAAAAGGCAAGAGCAACTTAACAAACAGCCAGCTAATCTTCAAGAAGGTCTTGCACGAAGTGGAAAAGGTTTAGTAATGGTAAGTGATACTTTTTCAAGATTATTCAATACATGGTTACTTCACTTAAATCTGTTAATTCCACTGTTTTACTAATTTACTTAATTAAGGGGTTGTTTGATGGAGTGACTGGAGTGGTAATGAAACCAATATCAGGTGCAAGAGAAGAGGGTGTGGAAGGCTTCTTCAAAGGTTTCGGTAAAGGAATGGTTGGACTTGTAACTAGACCAACCGCCGGAGTTGTTGACTTCGCTAGTGGATCTTTTGGAGCTGTTAGACGGTAGAATTCTAAATAAACTTGATCTTCTTCACTTTAAATTGCAAGGTTTTTTAATTTGAAATTGTCCTTGCAGTGCGACTGAATTAAATGAGGAAGCAAAGAGAGTTCGACCGCCTAGATTCTTCCAACAGGATAATCTAGTTAGGCCCTACGTTCGCATAGAAGCTGAGGGCCATAAAATTCTTTGTGTGAGTAATTTGTGTTCAAATTATTCTTCTCTATCTCCAAGAAGCAGACTTAAGACTATATTTAATTTTTCTAGGAATTGGAGAAAGGAAAGTACGCAAATACTGATATTTATTTCTACCACGTGTACATAAACAAAGATGTAGTTCTTCTAACGGATAAGAGGATAGCGTATTTGGAAAGAAATGATATTTTCGGAGGTTGGAGGGTTAGTATAATTATTTTCTAAGTTGTGTTTAATGGGATAGTTGGTAATTTTCATTTTTATTAGGTTGATTGGTCACACACGTGGCAAGAAGTGAGTGAATTAACATCGATAGTAGACAAAGGAGTTCAGCTTTGCATCAAGGATACACAGAAGAAAAAGAAACTGGGGAAATTCTTTGGCAACGGAGAGCACATAAAGCTTCTTCTCATACCCGATTATCAGATAAGACAGGTGAGCCTGATTAACAAAACTGACCTATGTCCTCGCTGAATGCGACATATCATTTCCGAAGTACTTTTCAATGCTGAACACGAATCTGGCTTCCGTTTGTTGCTATCACGTCTAGTTTAATATATATTTGCAATTAAAATTGTTAATAAAAAATTGTTTAACAATTTTTTTTAAGAGTGAAAATTTTTTTCACCCTCAGTGCAGCTCATTTCGAAGCGTTTTTTAACGCAGTTTGCGAATATCGTCTTACTTTAGCGATATCTAGAACGGTTTTTGAGGCATTCTCAAAAAACTGAAAAAAGCGCTAAAAATGTACTGAAATTTCAGTGCTCTGCAATTCAGGACATATTTTTTTAAAATAAACAATAGGTCGATTTGTCTGTTTTTTCATGAAGAATAATTATCTGGAAAAAAATTTAAATTCGGATTATCGGTTTCTGAAATATCTTGAAAAGTATGTACCCTTCTTTTCAATTTCGGAAAACTTGTACTAAATGCTGTACTGGGCATAAGATCTTCATTTATCCATATTAAGATGTTCGATGTTTACTTGAGCGAACATGTTTTTTGATCGGATCGTCACGGATGAGACTCCAAAAATAACTATTTAAATAATTTTTATAAACAAATACACTCTTTAACCAAATTTTCATGAATAGGCTTCATTTTTTTTGCGCAATCAACTCGAAATGATTTGCCACAGTCTCCTTGCTGCCACATTTTTCATAATTACAAAAATTGTTAATTATGTAAACAATTTTTTTAAACAAATGTCCATTTTGACTATTTTTTCATAAATAGGCCAAATTTTTTTTTTTTAATGAACTAGAAATGTCTTTCCAGAGACTCCTTGCTATCATATTTTTCATAGTGGCAAAACCTGTTAATTATGTAAACAATTTTTATAAACAAATGTCCATTTTTATCTTTTTTTCATAAATAGACTTCATTTTTTTGCGGAATGAACTCGAAATGTTTTGCCAAAGACTCTTTGCTACTATATTCATAATGACAATAATTGCTACTTATATCAACAATTTTTATGATCAAATGCACATTTAAACTATTTTTTCATGAATAGGCCTAATTTTTTTTGGCATGAACTATAAATGTCTTTCCAGGGATTCCTTGATATCATATTTTTCATAGTGAGAAAACCTGTTAAGAACGAGGTTAATTATATAAACGATTTTTATAAACAAATTCCAATTTTCACCTTTTTTTCATAAATAGACTTCATTTTTTTGCGGAATCAACTCGACATATTTTACCAAAGACTCCTGGCTACTATATTTTTTGCAATTACAAAACCTGTTAATTATAATTAACAGTTTTTGTTAATTAACATATTTTAATAAACAAACGCCAATTTTCACCTTTTTTTTCATAAATAGACTTCATTTTCTTGCGGAATCAACTCGAAATGTTTTGCCGAAGACTCCTTGCTACTATATTTTTTGCAATTACAAAACTGTTAATTATAATTAACAGGTTTTGTATTTGCAAAAAATATAGTAGCAAGAAGTTAATTATAATTGTTTATTAACTAATTGTAACTGTTAATTATAATTAACAGGTTTTGTAATTGCAAAAAATATAGTAGCAAGGAGTCTTCAGCAAAACATTTCGAGTTAATTCCGCAAAAAAAAAGTCTGTTTATGAAAAAAAGGTGAAAATTGGAATTTGTTTATAAAAATCGTTTATATAATTAACCTCGTTATTAACAGGTTTTGTCACTTTGAAAAATATGATAGCAAGGAGTCTCTGGAAAGACATTTGTAGTTCATGCCAAATAAAATTAGGCCTATTCATGAAAAAATGGTTTAAATGTGCATTTGTTTA
>JBAGKK010219517.1:31948-44314 GCA_037177015.1 Euceroptres primus | reverse complement strand
ATCGAACAGTATTTTATACCATGAGAGCCGAAAAATCATGTCAAAGTTGAGATTTTGAGGTTAGAATGGTATAAAAGGTATTTTTCAGAAGGCCTTATCTGCAGTTCTATTCTGTATTTTTTAGATTCTTAGGAAATTTAACTTTAACTTCTAATTTTAACTTTTAATTTTACTTTAACTTATTTTCTGACAACTTTAAACTGTGTTGTATGTTTAGTCTCGAACTTTTTTTTAAGTTTAAACGTTTTAAAGTTTTTTTAACTTTAAACTGTAATGCACAAGAACAGAGTTATTTTATGAAAACTAAAATGAAAAATTTGTTTAGTCAAGTTTCTTTTATAAAAAATAAGTTTCGACAGCTATTTCTCTTAAACTATTGGAGGTGTGTTTGTTTTTTTCAGTTTTGCAGGTAATGCTCTTTAATTCTCGTAGAGCTTTTTTGAGCATTAGAAGACACCAAAAAGGAGCAAATTTGAAAACACTGAATTTTTTCGTCTTTTTTCACCCATTTTTAAACATTTTAAAGGGATTTGGTTATTACAAGATATTTAACATATGGGTTATTCTCCACGCGGAGGGTACTTTCGAAAAATATAAATTCTTTTCGAAAATTTTTTCAAAATGATTTCCTTTAGGTTTACTAACATTAATACAAGAACCTGTAAAAGTATTCACGCTACAAAATTTGAAAGGCTTTCAGCCTTCTGACGTCGCACGCATTTTCCCTCTTCTTGTAACTAGAATTATTCCTTAATAAAGTAAAAGAATACAATGAAATTTTCATGAATGAGGAATAATAGAACAAAAAGTAAAAATTAGATACAAAAAAGTAAAAAAAATAATTTTTAATTTTTAAATAAAAAATATTTTAAACCAATTTTTTAAATTAAAATGAATCATTCTTTGATTATAGTTTAAAGATTAAAGATTAAGTAAAAATAAAATTGATTTGCTTTGTAACTATAATAATATATGTTACCGAAATTATTAACAATTTAATAATGACAAATAATAATTTTTTGAAAATACATAATAAATCCTTTTTTTAGTCTTAACAACATATTTTAATAAAAAATATACGTAAAATTTTTGTTAATTTTGTGTATTAAAGATTAAAGATTAGGTAAAAATAAAATTGATTTGCTTTGTAACTATAATAATATAAGTTACCGAAATTATTAACAATTTAATTATGACAAATAATAATTTTTTGAAAATACATAATAAATCCTATTTTTATTCGTATCAACATATTTTGATAAAAAATATACGTAAAATTTTTGTTAATTTTGTGTTGAAATAAATTTTTGATTTTAAAGAAAGAACATAATTAAAAGAACATAATTATTTCTAAAAAATAATAAATAGAAAAATAGATATATAAATAATAAATAGAAAAAAATAAATAGAAAAAAATAAAAAAAAGTTTTTATAACAAAATTTTTAGAGATCAAGTTTCCTTTTTCGACAAATTCTTTTTGGTCTTTCTGTGACAATTGACTCTACTCTATCTATCTTTGGTTTCGCAAGTTAGGCTTTTGTCTTTCGCAAGATTTATTTGAGCTTTATCTTTCTCATTAGCGTTTTGATTAATTTTTTGACCCCTTTTTTCTTGCCGTCTAAGCTCTTTTTTTCTTTTCTTAATTTTTCCTCTTTTTTAAAAAATTCTGCTGGTGGATTCGATTTTTACCTTTTACCTTTGGAAAATTCACCGTGTATTTTCCTACTAAAAATATAATTATATATTTATAAATATAAAAGTTATTGCAAGTTACGTCGATGGATAGCAATAAAACTTCGCAAGATTTTCTTGGACTTTTTTTTATTTGCTAAGAAAGTTCTTAATGTTTATGCTTAAAACTTTAAGGGTGAGAAGTGAGATGTTTTTTCTTCAATTCTGCGAGAATATTTTCAAAGACACTCATATTTGCGTGCACGTATAGTGCATATTGCATTGAAATAAAAATATCAATGATAAAAATTGAGCTTTTTGAGTCTAACTTTAAGATCCTTAAGCATAAATTTTAAATATTTTTTTACTCTGACTTACAATAACATAATCAAATTTTTACTACGGAACTTATTATGAGGTACTAAAATCAAAATATGTACCAAGTTTTACAATAATACAACCAGTAGTTTTAATAATATAATCCGTGGATACCAAAGTGCCCTATCTGTGCAGAATTACCATCTAGAGCCTCTTTTTAGGTTCCAAAATAGAGAGTTTATGCCTATCATGCACCACTTCAGTGTTGTTTTCACAACAGTGAACTTAATAAGACCCCAAAAAAATAAAAAATTGAGTTTCTTCAAAAATGGCTCCAACAATTTTTTAATTTTGGTCTCAAAATGATCGTGAGGTATCACAATAATGAGAACAGAAAAAAAACCGGGAGCTGCAAGGCCTTTTGTGTTAAGTTCCATCGAAGCCCACCGTGATAGAAACGTGCATGATGTTCTGAATGTTCTGAACTCATTTTATTTTTCATTCTTATTTGATTTGATGATGCTTCTTTTTATTTGTAGTTAGAACATATAAATTAATGATTGAGAATTCATTTTTTTCCTGAAATTTCTTTATCAGAGCTGATGAAATACAAATCAGATTGTAAAGTGTAAATAAACTCTTTCTGCGCTTTATCGGCATTGATTTTCGAATCTGATGAGTACGAAATTGATTCCTGGGGACAATAAATTAATGGACCGAGACTAATAGGAGACCGTTACTGACTAACTAATGACACGTTTTCACCCACGCTGTTAGATTGCAGCTGGAAGGTAATTACGTCCAAAGGACATTAGCTTACAATGTTCCATTGTCGGGAGACTCAGTGAGAGCTTTGACTTCACTTGCTACCAGCCTTCTTGTTACTCATTGCTTTCTTCTGGTTTTGAAGTGTTCAAAAGTGTCCGCCTTCACGTCCCTTCAAAAGCACAGTGGATACCGCAATGCAAGTTTCATTTCGTTTTGCTCCTTAATTGGCAGTTGTTTCAGTAATATTTTTTTCACTCAGCAAACGCAATTCTGTGATTGTTATGCTGAATGAGGAGAAAGCGTTTCGAGTGTTTTTTATTTTAAATTTTTTATTACAAAATATATTAGTGAGAGCAAAACCCCGTTTGGTAATATTCGTTCTTCGAATCTTGAGATAATTGTATGTCTTATTTGATCATACAATTCAATATTATATAAAGAGAGTAGTTAAATCTTTGATAATTTTCTAAAGTAATCTTTTCTAAAGTGAAAAGAATTTTCATCTACATGCATTAAAAGGAAAGTTCATTTTGAGACGAAAAAGACCATTCTGATTAGGATTCTTAGTCAAAATAATATGCAACAATGTGGTCAAGGAGCTTTCATTTTTTTCAACTTTATATTTAAAATTATATGTATAATGAATGAATAATTACTAATATCATAGTTATCCTCTAAAATATTTTTTTTTTACTTTCCAGAATTTTTCAAAGAGGACAGATGTTGCTCGCCATTTTCTTCATCGAAATGTGAGTACCTTCATTTTATAAATTTCTTTAAAGCAACATTGTATATTATTCCGTATTTTAATTTCCTTTATTGATGATTGTATTACCATTTGAATGCAAAGAAAAATGCTTGCAAAAATCCGCTATAAAAAGTGGATTCTGGCCGACCTTCGACAACTTACCAGATTCGAATTTTTATAAAAATGAAGCATTCGATTCGGTTTGAGAAACGTGACAAACGTTGCGCATTGCGATCTCGCGATAGCTTTAAAGCTAGGATAAAACCCGGATTATAATAACCAAACGCACCATATCGTAGCAAGTATATCAAAATTGATTACACGTCCAGCCATCTTTGTGCTCAGTGCGCACATACACATATTCATATGCTGAGATACGGCTCAGATAGTGCAACAATGCAACGTGGCGCTAAAGTTACTACACCCTTTCAGTATTCAGCATCACTAATTATGCGATTTTATCGTCGAGAGTGCTCCATTCACTGTACCGGATTATGTGAGTTGCATTAATAGTTATGTGGAATCGAAACTCGAGTTGAACTTTGCCCTTTTTTGCTCTTGTGCTAATCTTCATATTGAAGAAAGTAAATCTAAATATTCTAGTTTGTTTTACAAGTGTGTTTATTATATTTTTAAAATTATATATAATGCTATGAAAAAAAGGAAGAACTGATACCAATTCTTATTTTTGCTCTAATTGCAACTCAAACAAATCAAATTTTATGGAATGATTTATTGGAGCGAGTTTCTGTCGACGACAAAATCAATCAAGAGTAATGACTGATTAGAAAGTGAAACTAGAAGACAACATGGGTTGTAAAGTGCAGTAAAGAATGACAGTACTCAGTCTTGAGTAGTTTTACATGCAAAGTGACGATATCCATCTCATAAGGGATTCCTGTACGATGCTGATACATCAGCATGCTCTGATGGTTTTGAACCATCCAGTGTACAACGTTCATTGACAGTTGAAAGTAGGAATACCATATTCCTTTACAGGGGGCAGTAAAACTCCGAGCAGGCGTTGTTATATGCCAATATTCATGTACACGTATAATACATACATATTTAACATATAAATATATAATTCGTACACACATACATATGATAAATGCATACAAATACATATAAATATATCTAAGTTAGAAAATGTTGGAAAGTTTATGGCAATGGCCAGTGGCGAAAGCAGCCAAACTCAAAGAGTGTACTTCTGACAAGTGGGTTTCATTTAGCAAAACATTGAACATTTCGAAAGTCTTGGAGAACATATTTTTCGAAAAAAGATTTAAGTGTTTTGGCACATAGACTCTAGTCTCTTGTCAGCTGAATTGTGTCGTATATCATTGAAACAAGTACATGGAGAGAAACCTATTAGGCGAAATTAGATCTAAAATTAAAATTATTTGAAAAGCAAATACTACCTGTAAAGAAAAAAGTCTATTGTATTTTTCTATTCTTTATTTTTTTATAAATTGCTTCATTTTTTAAATTAGTATGAGATTTAGAGTCAAGGAATAGTTGTTTTTCGTTCTGGGATGTGCAGGAAACACTTTCAAATGCATGATCAGTGGTTAGGTTCAAGGACCATCGGTGAGTTAAAAGTGGTCCTTTGGTTCGTAAAACTCCAAGGGGGTGTAGTAACGCACCATGCCATAATTGCAACTCCACCCTCGACATCGTGGAACTGGTTTATGAATGAATTATGAAGAATACGAAAAATAATCGAATTCTTTGTGGTTGGGATGCCACTCTATTAAGAGAGCGTTTGACAACGATTTAATTGAAGCAATAGTCTTCATTTTTTTACAAGGTATTATTTTCTGTGAAATCTATTAAAAATTAGAAGAAAAGTTTGAAGGAATTTCACAAAAAATAACATGGCGCAGGTCAACAATCAAACTCAGGTTACATTATTTCTCGTCATATAGATTTAAAATTGAGGGCCTCTTTTTTATGAGACAACCTTTCGTCTGCTTATTTTATTCTTGAGTTTTTTACGAAATATTGTCAACTTTTATCAAATATTATTTTTTATTTTGTTATACATTTTTTCTACCTTCTTTTTATGTTTTTTACAGATATAACAAATGTTTTTTGACTGATGAGGGTTCAAACAGTGACCAAAACGATTCAAAAAGAATTATTGCTTCTTTATTTTCACCTTCACTTCCATAACTGGTGCTTCACTACTTAATATTTAATATGTACCATATGTACATTAGGGTGGTCCAAATTCTTTTTCTTAGAATTTTCATGCTCTCACCCCACAAATTTGTTCAAATCCACAAAAAAATAAATGCCTTTTTTTCTAAAAAAAAATTATATTTAGAGGTTCCGCAAGCCCCATGAAGTTTATGTACGTATTTCCCATAAGAAAAAAAGACGTTTTTGTAAATTTTATTCAGAATCGTCAATTTTAGGTGAATCGAGTTGAAACTGAACATTTCTCTTCACAATAAGCCATAGAATACGAATCAATAATTACTTTTTAAATATCACCCCCATAAGTCTGTTTTATAGGGTCCCAAAAAAACCTCATAAGTGAAAAATTGAGTTTTGCGAGTTTTTGGCGCTATTTATGATTTTTATGCGTTTTTTAAAACACAAATGGCTTCTAATACATAAAATATTACTTTCTACTGATAATTAGATGTTTACATAAATTGTTTAAACAATTTATTATTGTTTATAGCAATTCCCTCTTGGAATGGAGTTAGAAAGTCGCGGTTTTTCCGAATTTTTCAACTTGTTTTCAACTTTTTAGCTAAAGCGAGACAAAAATTAATAATTGTTAAGAAATATAATTTTTTAAACAATTTATTATTATTTATAACAATATTCTCTTAGAGTAATGCTAGAAAATTGCGGTTTTTTCTAAAATTTTCCACTTTTTGTCCACTTTTCAATTAGAGTGAGGTAATAATTATTGCCAGTTAACAAATATTTGTTTAAACAATTCATTATTATTTTTAATAATGTTCTCTTTGAATAATGCTAGAAAGTTGCAGTTTTTTCTGAAATATTAAACTTTTTGTCTACTTTTCGTGAGTTAATATTTAATGCAGTTTAACAAACAATTAATGCAAGTTAACAAAACATAATTGTTTAAACAATTTATTATTAATTATAACAATATTTTTTTACAATAATGCTAGGAAATTGCGGTTTTTTCTAAAATTTTCCAACTTTTGTCCACTTTTTAATTAGAGTGCGGTAATAATAATTTCAAATTAACAAAGATATTTGTTTAAACAATTTATTATTTTTAATAATATTCTATTTAAATAATACTAGAAAGTTTCGGTTTTTTCCCTGAAATATTCAACTTTTTGCCCATTTTTAGCTTAGAGTGAGTTAATAATTAATGCAATTTAACAAAAACAATTGTTAAAACAAATTGTTATTATTTATACTATTTTCTCCTAAAATAATGCTAGAGAATTGCGGTTTTTTCTGAAATTTTTAACTTTTTGTCCACTTTTCACTTAGTGAGGTAATAATTAATGCAAGTTAACATACGTAATTATTTAAACAATTGACTATCTTCAAACAAACAACTATCTTCTCTTAGAGTAATGCTAGAAGGTTGCGCTTGTTTATGAAATCTTCAGTTTTGCTTTGACCTTTTAGTTATGAACAAATAATAAATAAACATCAGCAAGAATAATTTTTTAAATGTACTCTATAAATATTAATTAGTGAAAAGTGGGTTACTAATTCACTTCAGTGGAAATTTCTACTAATTATTAGTAGTTTTTGGCTAAATCTTTAGTGAAAAGTTTAAAATTACGAAAGAAAATAGTGAAATACGACTTATAAATAGTAAAAAATTCCACTAAAGTGAATTAGTGACCCTCTTTTCACTAATTCAGATTTAGAGAGTACATTATTTTTTTGAAAGTGAAATGTTTTTACTCTTTCCCTAATTTTTGCAAATATTAATTTAAATAAAAAGGCTATCTTACAGTAGATAATTAAAGTTAAAAACAAAGGATAGAGTAATTAGGAGTAGGTGGGAGGAGTGGGGCTATAAATGACTTGTAAAAATTTTGTTTTTTATTACAACATGAAGTTTATTACAAAGCATAAAAGGAAAATTTGGAATTGCAAACATTTTACTATCAGTCCCCCCCCCTCCTTCCCTGGAGAAAACATGTTGTACTGATGATAATATACATATATGGAGAATGAAAAGGCCTGTCTCAAATAATTAATTATTTATGACATTGTTAAAATCAATTAATTATTTGATTTTAATAATTCACTTGCATTAATTATTACCTCACTAAGTGAAAAATGAACAAAAAGTTGAATATTACAGAAAAAAACTGCAACTTTCTAAGTTATTTATATCATATCATATAATTTATTCATATTTATTTATTTAATAATAATTATTTGTTTAAACAGTTATTTGGGTTAAATTTCATGAATTATTAACTCACCATAAGCGAAAAGTGGACAAAAAGTTGAATATTTAAAAAAAAACGCAACTTTCTAGCATTATTCAAAGAGAATATGATTAAAAATAATAATAAATTGTTTAAACAATTATGATTGTAACTTGAAATAATTATTTCCTCACTGTAATTGAAAAGTGGACAAATGGTGAAAGTTTTTGGGAAAAACGCAACTTTCTAGCATTATTCTAAGAGAATATATAATAATAAGAATAAGATATATATAATAATAAATAATAATAAATTGTTCAAACAATTACTTCTGTTAACTTTAATTGATTATTGCCTCGCTCTAACTGAACAGTGGAAAACAAGTTGAAAAATTCGGAAAAAACCGTGACTTTCTAACTCTATTTTAAGAGAATATTGCTATAAACAATAGTAAATTGTTTAAGCAATTTATGAAAACATCCAATTATCAGAAAAAAGTAATATTTTATGTATTAAAAACAATTTGTACTAAAAAAAACTGCGGAAAAATTATAATTAGCGCTAAAAACTCGCAAAACCCATTTTTTCACTTATGGGATTTTTTTGGGACCCTATAGAACCGACTTATGAGAGTAATATTTTAAAAGTAATTGTTGATTCGTATTCTATAGCTAATTGTGTAGAGAAATGTTCACTTTCAACTCAATTCACCGAATATTGACGATCCTGAATAAAATTTACAAAAACGTCTTTTTTTCTTATGGGAAATACGTACATAGACTTCATGGTGCTTGCGGAACCTCCAAATATCATTTTTTTTCAAAAGAAGGCAATTATTTTTTTGTAGATTTGAACAAATTTGGGGATTAAGAGCATGAAAATTCGAAGGAAAAAAATTTGGACCACCCTAATGCACATTCAGTGCTGCCGGAGTCACAAAATTCGAAAAAGTGACTTTATTCTATGGAGGACTATACATGAAGTTCATTTATTTATTTCTAGGGAGTTTCATATGAAATGCAACTACATTCATGTTACGGCTGTGGAGTTGAAATTTGTCGAATACTCATTTTGAGAATCTTGACAAATGAGCTGCAACAAAATTAACATCCGCGGTTTTCTATGTAATTTATTTAAAAAGAAACGAATCTAATTATAAAAAAGCTCATGTTGCTTCTTTTTATGTGTAGTTGGAACAATATTTCAAGATAAATTTGAGTTAAGAGAAAATATTTCGTTCATTGGAACGTTCAAAACTTCAGGTAAATTTTACATTCGTCTAAGGTTTAGGTAGTCGGAATAAAGTTTCCTTTGCTTCATTGCTCGTCCCAGTGTAATCAGTCGACTTCTCGATCCTGATTAATGCCGTTCAGGTTCTGTCGCAACACTGCAAACTCGATCCTGATTAATACTGTTTACAGCGTAGTAAGAACCTGAACGCTATTAATCAGGATCGAGTGTTGTATGTCTACAACGCGCTTCTTGATCCGTGCATACACCAGCTTAGGACTTAACCCCTCGTCTGAGACTCGTGATTGAATCTCGATAAATTTAATAAACGCTGAATGCGCAAAGTTCTCACCTTTTGCTGCAGGTGCAACAAATTGCGGTGACTCGCGTATGTGTGCTTCAAAACAAGATAAGAAATTAGAAGTGAAGCTGCAAATCCTTTAATATTAATGATATAATGTTTACAAGATTTATTCTCGCTAAAGTGAATACAAGAAGGTCATTTTACTGTAATTTATGAATGAACTTAAGGGCATGTATCCAACTGTTACGTCAAGAATTAATAACTTTTACCTGTGTTTGCATGCATTAAAAAGAACAGGCTTATTAGAAAAATTAAGATATCGAGTTAAAATTTGGAGAAAATTTGAATTAAAGATTGTAATTCTGGAAGGTTTTAAAAATATATTTTGTTTTATTTGTTTTTATTTCTCTTAAACTATTCATTTATTAAAGCAAAGCCAACGTCTGTGGCATTTGAGTATATTAAGAATACGTGTAGTTCAAGCTTTAATCGTCAAGTCACGACATAATAATAAGATGAATTATATTGTTATTAAGCATTAGTACGCAATTTAAGAGTTTTTAAATTCCGCAGTCAAGAATCCAGATAATTGATAGAATAACGACAAATTATCCAATAAATATTATAAATCATAGAATAAATGCACCACACAGTAAAAAAAATACATAAAATTGTTACGCCTTAAAATGGCTTGGATTAATAAATTAATAAAATAAATGGATTAATAAATAAAGTAAAATGTTTTTGGATTTAGGCAAAATTACAAGCAAAATTAATCTGAATTGAAGTCTTTGTCTGATTTAAGACTCAATTTTGAAAATCAGGTAACGTGGTATTCAATTTAGACCAATATTGCTTAAGGGATTAGACTACCTTTGGACCTCTAAAAATAAAGTGATTTTTGTGATTTTTTTGAAGAAATGAAAAATTATTGAGTAATTTAAAGCTATAGGCTTTATTATTCATAAGAAAAGTGTCTAAAATAATTTTCTTTTTAATTTTCTAATTTGGCGGCAGTACGGCCCATCCAAGTTGCAGTAGTGTTTTTAGAGGATGTCCGCGGAAATCTTGAAAATTCAATTTTGCATCTGGAACAAAAACCCAAAAAAATTCTTAAAGCAGATAAGATTTCCCAGTAAAGTATCCAAGATTATTAAAAAGTATTAATTCTTGTGAAAATGGTGATCATTTGCAGTGAAAATTTGATTTTTTTGAAGAAAAAAAAACGACACTAGAAGCTTTATAAAATTGACAATTTTCAATCAATCTCACAAATCGTGTATACTTCACTGGGAAATCTTATCTTCTTTAAGAGTTTTTTTTGATTTTTTGTTCCTGATGCAAAATTGGATTTTTAAGATTTCCTGCCGCAGACGTCCTCTAAAAACATTACTGCAACTTGGATGGGCCGTAAAGCCGCCAAATTAAAGAATTAAGAAAACATTATTCTAGACACTTTTTTATGAATAATAAAGCCCTTAATTTTAAATTACTCAATAGTTTTTCATTTCGTCAAAAAAAATGCAAGATGTTTTTTGGTTTTAGCCTTTGGTCTTGTAAGGTTGTAAAATAAAAAAGTCCTTATTTTTTGAAACGTCGATGCATTTCACCATGAATCATTGCCTCATCAGAACTGTAACAATTGTGGAAGTACAAATTGTTATTGTAAACCTAATATAAGTTTCTATAAAAGGAAAAATTTATCATTAGACGCTTACCACAGTGACGGTTTCAACATTAAGAAATCGTTCTTAAGTACATTTCTTCGGGATATGAGGATTAAATACTTTCGGAGTTTGGAAAATTTTTATATCTATATGAACATATATAAAAGTACGTAAATGAGTTTACGCTTAATTCTAGAACCAAGTTATTATTTAATAGCTATACTTACCAGAAATTTTAAAAGACTTTGAACAAAATTTTATTCATTAAATTGGATTACGTGTAGGATGTCATGTTAAAATTATTGTTTGGATGATGGTAACAATTTTTATTTAAAAGAGTTTTTTAAGCTTTTTAATTTCTTGAGTTACATTTTTTGTTATTATAAAGTTAAACTATTGAATTTTTGTTATATATTTTTTCAAATTTTGAATAAATTATAGCAGAGCCACATGTTTGTGGCCTTACAACCTTACAAGACCAAAGACCAAAACCAAAAAACATCTTTAATCTTTATAAGGTCTAAAATACAAATCTAAACAAAAAAAATCACAAAAATCACTTTTTTTAGAGGTCCAAAGGTAGTCTAACCCCCCTAACCTCTCCCCTCCCATAAAATTTTACTTTTATGGTTAATCTAAAACATTTTAAGGTATAACAATTTTAAATACACTGTTAGAAAAATTTATAGCAATTTCACTATAAATGTATTGCAAGTAGTTTTCATAAACGTAAAGTAATTTTACTATACATGTTATAGTAATTTCATTATATAGTTTAGCACCTTGTATTCTCGGGGAATGATAGTTTCTCGTGAATTTGGTTAATCTTGAAAATATATTTGCATTAAATGGTAGGTTTGTAAAACGTTTGATCGTACATAAAGTAACAATAAAGTATGACACATAAGTGAACCTTTGCCTGGAAATGTAAGCTAATTGCGAAGACTTCTCATATGAAAAGTGGCTTTAAGGTTAAGTTTGTTATTTCTTGATTTTTTCAGTGATTCTTGAAATAATGCTGGTTTCTATCAGATTAGCTTAATTAGGAAATAAAACTTTATGTTATTTTAATGCAAATAACTTCAATAATGAATTATAAAAACCATAAATTATAATTAAAGAAAAGTTTATTGTAAAATTACTATACATTTATTGTAATTTTACAATACATTTATTGCGATATAAGATTCCTATACCGATATTATTGTAAATTATTGTAAATAATTATTGGCAATTTATTACACTTTTTATTATTTATTATTTATTTA
>JBAGKK010219517.1:0-31848 GCA_037177015.1 Euceroptres primus | reverse complement strand
TTTACTTATTATTTATTAATTATTTATTTATTTACTTATTATTTATTAATTATTTATTTATTTACTTATTATTTATTAATTATTTATTTATTTACTTATTATTTATTTAATTATTTATTTACTTATTATTTATTTATTACTTATTTATTACATAGTAAAAGTGTAATAAATTTACAATAAAATACAGTAAAATTACGTACGTTTCTCACAGTGTATTCTTTTTTACTGTGCAATTGTCGAGGTAAACCCTATTGTTGATTTCAAAGATAAAATTCTTGCTACTTTTTCTGTTTTGGCATCACACTTAATTTTTATTTTTCGGAGGTTTAATTTATACCTACTTAATGGCACTTACTAAGAAAAAAACACATTAAAGTTTTAGGTTGAATGAAATCAACTATTTCTTCGACAAATGGTTCTCATTCGGTAATTGGTGCATTTCATCTATACACAAATTAAAACAAAGAACGTACTACAATATTAATTATTATTTAAATTGCAATAAAAAAGAGCAAAATTTTGAATTTATTTTCTTAAACCTACATACAGGAATAACAAAGACATACATTTTTGTGAATAACTTAACGACTGCTAAAAGTGAGAAATACAATATAAGATACATTATTTCAAAAGAGCGTGAACTTTTCTTGCAAATTAATTTAGATAAGGGAAAACCTGTCCTGATAGTTGCACCTGCATACATCACGCAAAGGGTTAAATTGCTGATTGCTGCAGAAATATTAGCAATTCGTCTTTCAACTGTCGTGTGAATCGACTGCATACTTTCATCTCAATCTTTTATTAGTAAATGAAGGGTGGGGGGGGGGCAAAGGAGGACCAGACTTTCTGCAGGTGTCAGTCATCTCCTCCTCATTCGCACGGTTGAGCTTAATCAACACCGGATCTTGGTATTAATTAATATTTTTTATATTTTCGCTACCATGCGCGCTGCGGGATGCCTATGGGGTGTTCACCTTCATTGACGGCTTAGCAACTGTTCAGAGAAAAGGCTAGGAACGTGGAATTGACAGTCAAACCGTCCGACCTTTGATTCAAGCAGGAAGAAATACAATATTTTTTATTAATAAAACGCGTGTAACAGATTTTAAGATTTATTAAATTTAATTAGAAAACAGTCTCTCTGCATATGAATTAGTCATAGTGTGATACGGGACATAGAGTGATAACCATAAAATTCTAAATGAAAAATTAATTATTTTATTCCATTTCTTGATATAACATTAATTGTAAGATTATATTATTAACCTTATGTGCATGTGACAAAGAAGATTAGTGGTAATTATTATTTTAATTTATTTTTTAGAAATAAACTGAGACTTACATTCTCAATTGATTAACCTTCCGCTAAATTCTCTTAATACTCTTAAACTCAATACTCTTAAAACTACGATCTGTTTTTTGCAATTTTTTTCCTGGAATCGAATATTTACAATATTCTTCTCACATGTGGTAGTTTGATTAGTAAACTTAGTTTTCTGATTTTTTTACAATAATAATATTTTTATTTAATTCAAATAATTCTGGGGGGTTTGTGTGATACGGGTTTTTTCTTTTCATGAAATATGGAATGTGTCGATTTTAAAAAGGTTAAGTTGAGAGGTTAATTAGGCTTGTTTTGACAATAAAGATGTAAGTTTAGTAACAATTTCTAGATAATATGTATGAACATAAATTTACGCAACATAAAAAGATAAAAATGTGTTTACTTGTAAAATATGTTGAAATTTTTAAATTATTAACAATTACTTTAACTTTCATATCGAAGTCATTTCTATTTCTGAAATATTGTTATAAATATTTTCAAAATTGTCAAACAACTTATTTTTTTAGAATGAATAATTGCTGTTTAGTCTTATAATAAAAAATAATAAAAAGTCTTTATAACAAAAAACGATATTTTAAAATAAATTTATTTTATAGTTCTTTTTAATCGATATCACTGATAGAAAATTTGCGACAGCCGACAAACCTCGAAATAAAATAAAAAATCTTTCTTAGTAGCATGAAAGTTCGACACTTTTGAACTCGTGATATTGAAATCAGATAGCTCAATGATAAGTCTGGAAAAATTTCAGGACAAACTGTTTTAAAATATTTGAATTATGATTAGGTAAAGTTCAACCTTCAAATTTCCTATCACACTTCCCCCGATTGGTCCTATGTGAAATTGGAAAATAATAATAAAATTGGTCCGATATGATTGGTCCTAATGAAATAATTGTTAGACAATTTTAAATTTCTTTCTACTACATATTGAAATTTCCCGTTAAATAAATTGGTAATTTTTTCATTGGGAATTAGTAGTCAAGTTTGCATAAAAATTAGTGAAAAATATTACTAAATAATTTGATAAATGACTTCGCATTATTTCATCTTTGATAATGTTTTAAGAGATAGAACCTAGTAGTCGGAACTAGAGATGGGATGTTAGCCTCAAAGCAACTAGGTTTTCTCGTAATTTATTTTTCAAAATGGCAGGTTTACGTGACGAGAATGTCGATGGAAGACAGGTGAAAAATCAGTGTGAAAATGTTTTTGCACGATTCGCCATCTGCACGAAGCTCGGACCTAAGAGTTACGACTCATTAGCTGCCCGCTGATATAAAGATAGGGGAAATTTTGCGAAAGACTGATTTGCTCTCAAGTGCAATGCACTAAGAGAAACCGACGGTGTTGATTTAACAACAATCGCGTGATTTAAAATAGATGCCATGAGGTGATAATTCAACAATGTTCACGCTCAGTCTCAAGTTTCAAACTTTCTTTGCATTCAGATATTTATTATTTGTGAAGGGGTTAAAGTGGTACTTCGGTTCTCTGTGTAATTTATATATTATAATTAAATATATACATTATACACTGCCTTCGAGAAATATGAGACCACTTGTTATTTTTCACGAACATAGGTTCTTCTATTATTGAGAATCGATATTTTTGCCGACTAAACTTACCAAAATTCTGCTTTAAATCACGCAAAGTGATTTGCCAATTCTGTAGGGAAATATTTTGAAACAATGTATTTTTACTATTTTTCTATTTTTTTTCTACAATTTGAAATAACTTAGGAAATAATGAACATTTTTAGATCTTGATTTTTAGATTTTTAGGTCTTGAGCATATTTACTTTTTATTTTGGAAACTTAAAAAATTTCTATCCCTTCAAAAGTGTAGAATTGAAAAGAAAATCTTTTATTAGGGTACCTTACCCTTTTGAGAAAGCTTTGTAATTAAAATACTTGGAGGTTTATTAAATCAAGTAAATGGTACTTTGATCCACTCACTCGATTATAATTTATCTTCATGCTTGTTAAAACTCTGAATGAAGCGACTGGTTGGAAAGATTGGATCGCATCCACGTGTTTAAACCTTTAAACCTCGCATTACCTGTCAGCTACCTGTTGCTAGTTTGAACCTAGAAGTGTTTAGGTGTGCGTGAAGCTCCACACAGGGCATTAACACCCACGACTTCGTCATTCGGCCAGTAAAGTTATGCCGGCGTATCGAATTTCGACTCTCGCTTTTACGTGCGATGTTCGTTTGCAATATCATCCGCGAAAGGTGGAGACGTGGTGCCATGTTACAATCTTCCATCCCTGTCTACATAGCTTCTGTGCAAGAGTCAATTTTTTCATTTTGAAGATGCATACTTCCGGTCGACACTTAAAAAAAATTATGGGCTATGTAACAATAACATAACAAATATTCGATATTTACTTAAGTTTTCTTAATTTTTATTCTACGAAGAGATGAATTTAAAAATATTATACGGAAAAAATTAGAACTTGAAAATTTACTTGACTGTGCTAGACTCTAGAATAGGCCACAAATTTCTAAAAATTTCGTACAACGTTCATTGAAGGGTTCATGACAGTACAGAACTGAGTCCTTGACTTTCGAAACTATTTCGAGAGTCAGACTCAGTCCCGAACTTTTTTCATTATTTCCAATACTGTCTTGAACCTTTTAATAAACCTTACACGAAATTTTTAAAAATCTGTGGCCTATCCTAGAGTCTAGCACAGTCAAATAAATTTTCAAGTACTTATTTTTTCCGTGTAGGATTTGACAATGTTTGACAATATTTTTTCCATGTAAGATTTGACAATGTTTGACAATATTTTTTCCATGTAGGATTTGACATGTTTGAATTTGGACAATGTTTTAATCTCAAAAAAAGAAAAAAAAATAGAGGAAAGGAATTAGAAGGCAGCCAACCAAATCCCCTTCATTATTTTCTTTCGTCGTTTTTATAATCTAGGAGATAACATTTTTTCCATAAAATAATACGAAAGCTATCGAAATTCTGCGTTAAACAAGCTCAAGGAGAAGTGATTTTGTTATTTCTGTAAGAAAATATTGCAAAAAATAGTGCTTTTTCGATTTTTCGAAAACTTCCAATAACTTCCAATAACTTACGAAATAATTAACATGTTTTAATGTAGCTCACTTTAAAGATAAATCTCCATAAAATTTTATGAAGGTGAGAAGGGAACTCTGATTTTTTCTCTCGATTTTGTCAAAGGCTGAACTTGGAACAAAAAAGTTGTAAAATTTCAAATAAAGCGAGTACCTACAAAGAAAAATTAATTTTATGAAATATAGAAATTAATATTCCTTTGCATTCTATCAAAATATATTAAAATGTAATAAAGACTGATTTTAAATATTTAAACAAAATAATTATACGTTATTGAAGTTTTAAAATTTTTCTGTGCCGAGTTCAGTCTTTGGCAAAATCGCGGAAAAAAATTGAAGAGTTCTCTTCATTTATTTATATCTTTATATCTTTATATATCTTGTCATATCTTTATATGTCATCATATCTTTATATCTTATATATTCGTATCTTATATTTATATCTTATATATCTTCATATATTTATATCTTCATATATTTAAAATGAGCCTAAGAGCATTAAAAAATGTTATTTATTTCGTAAGTTATTGAAAGTTTTAGAAAAAATATAAAAATACACTATTTTTGCAATATTTTTTTACAGAATTGACAAAATCACTTCAACTTGGGCTTATTTAACGCAAAATTTCAATAGCTTTTGTATTAGTTTGCGGAAAAATTTTATCTAGTAGATTATAAAAATTAGGCGCACTTATGCATCGCAAAAAAACAGGTGGTCTCATATTTGTGACCGGTACTGTAAAATTTTGAACAATTTAAAATTAACAATTACTAAAAAGTTATTAAAATATTTTTAAAGTAATAAATACTTTACATAGTTCTTGGACTCATTTAAAAGATAAATTGCCATAAAATTTGCATAACGTGACTGATAGAAAAATGGTGAAAAATTTTTCCACAGTTTAAAAAATTGCATCTGTTTATAATTTGAATTAGAAAAAAGGGCTTGTCAAGTACCATACAAGTTTAACACAAATAAAGTAGTTTAGATTCAATTAAAAATTTGCGTTTTAAGATTTTTTTCATAAATTGTAAATATTAATAACTGCGACCATAATTTTCTGAAGTATGATAAATATTAAATATGCGTAGAAATAAAGATAGCTATTTTGAAGGAAATTATTAAAATTCGACTTAATCTATAGATTGCACTCGAATGTGAGACTTGTTTTGCTTAAGTAGGCGTAATCTGACAATAAAACGTTGTAAAATAAAACTAGAGGATTGCTTCTAAGTCGTTATAAGGGGAATTAAGTCATTTTGCATTATCGTCTTAAATATACTACTGTAGCAATTTTCCTCTTTATATCCCTGAGTCTAGGATAAGGATTAACTTCAATCTAATTTATATGATATCCATGCAGAATCCTCTTACGTAATTTCTTTATATTCTTATATTATCATCAGAGCACTCGTGTTACTGAGGATAATAACTATAAATTGTCTTATTTTTTTCCACTACGTGAATTTCGTCTTAAATTTCTCAATTTACGCGTTTGTGCCGGATAAAGTTTTTAATTAATGAATTTGATAAGTAGTCATTAAGTAGTTTAGGATCGTGTATGAAAATACGATAATGTAAAGGAGGTGTAATAGTTACTCTCAATTAACTCTGATGGTGTTTTAATTTTTTAATAAGGAAAAATTTGCTGATAATAAAATTAAACAATTGTATTTCGAATCGAATTTTCAACAAAACTTGATTTTATTCGCACGTTTAATTATGCATTAATTTGATGAAAGCGGGAAAATGTGATGAAAGAAGTTATAGGGTGGAGTTGTGTTTGATTTATTACATTTATTTCTGAGATTTTTCTTATACTTGAATGAGTGCATGTAGTACAAGTAAAGATTTCTATTCGGGATCTAGACAGCCGAGGTTATAAACTGGGGGAAAGAAACAAGGAGAACAAGCTTTACTCTGGTTTATGGCGTCTGGAAGTCGAATGTCACGACGATGCAGTGTTACAGAATCGTAAACTAATACTGGGTGGTCATGCATGAAAGAAAAGAAATTACATTCTTAAAGATGGTGCGTAAACATTGAACACATTTTGCGAAAATTTTTCACTTCTCTTGTGAACCATACTATATTGATAGAAAAATGGTTCTAAAAACTGTTTTAGATATTGTTTATTTATTCATTACAAGTAATATTTTTGGCTTTAGTTAAAGGAAACTTCACAGAGAAAAAAATCTGCAAAGTTAACAGAAGTCATCTGTTGAAATAGAGACTGCAGATTTTTTCTGTTATATTTACAGAAATTTTTGTTAAATTTACTATCTGCGTATCTGCAAGTTTAACCGAAGTGTCTGTAAATATAACAGAAAAAATCTGCTGTCCCTATTTCAACAAATATCTTCTGTTAGTTTAACAGATTTTTTTCTCTGCGTTATTATTACAAATAGAACTTTGGATTTCATTTATTTTAAATAAATTTATTTTCATAACTAAGCCTATTTTTTGACGTTTTTTTATACATTAATTAGAATAGGTTCAAAAGGTTCATATGAGAATTGTCCATAAATCAGGGGGATATTATAATGTGTTACAGCACACGAGTGCTGGCTTGTTATAATAATATTATTATGGAAACGGTGTCACGTCTGGGTTTCTTCGACGAACGAGTGTAATGATCAGTTGTGCATAGACATTTCGAAATAAAGAAAAGTTTATTGGTGGAACACAATTATCAGTTTACGACTTCCTCGGGAAATTTAGAAATTAGAGCATTCAAGAAGTTGCGAGTGATAATGATAGAGAGATTGTTCCTGATAATTTCAGTGTCAGTCCTTGAAATTGGTACCAATATTAAATTGGTACTCTCTTTTGGTACTAATATTATTATAATTATATTATTACTCTTCCTGGCCTCAATTCGAGCGCAATGTTTTAATATGATTCCAAAATCTTGAGAGGAATAACTTCTGTACTAAATGCATACGATCATCGTTTGACATTCGCATTATAAAATCATGAGTTATTTACATCGCGACTCCTTGCGCATTTACTTTTGTACGTTCAGAGACTATATATGCGGTCCTGAGTGTTGACATAAGAATGCTCGCTCGTATCTTTAAATTCGGTTCAAACTGGATTTTAATAGTACCCATTATATTGCCGTCTACCCCCGAGGCCGGCCTTATTACGCGCGATTAGTGTATGCAAATATCAATTTCACAAAGAAAAGTTATTCACCAAGGAAAATGGTTTTATCTGAGCAAATTATAACTTTTTTGTGGTTTTTAATTATTCATTTTATTTACATCAAACTCTTTGATTTCCATATTGTCTTATATGTTATGTTCAATTGTGGCGTGAAATTTATTGTATATATTTTTATTGTATATATTTTTAAATTGATATAATAGTAATGTGGTAAATAATGAAAGTTATTGAATTATTTTCAAGAAAGAAATAATGCCTTTATTTTTTTTTAGATAAGGTAGCAGAAGTTTTAGATAAATATAACATCACATGTTCCTGATGTCTGTTTAGCATACGGAAAATCTGATATAAATTATTCAATAGTCTTACGAAAACATACCTTT
This sequence comes from Euceroptres primus, assembly GCA_037177015.1. Classification (NCBI taxonomy): domain Eukaryota; kingdom Metazoa; phylum Arthropoda; class Insecta; order Hymenoptera; family Figitidae; genus Euceroptres; species Euceroptres primus. The sequence goes on along the minus strand of JBAGKK010219517.1, from coordinate 23,859 downwards.
GATATTGTATTATTAATAATGTCAAACGGTATTCGAAACTCGAAGACATATTTTTGCGTGTCGTAACAATAAGTCTGACTTTATTACAAATATCATAAAATGTGAAAATTGAAGGTGTTGAAATCTCTCTGCATTATTTGATCATTCGTTTTATATTATGCATAGAAATGCGTGGCGCCTATATAATTGCGCAAGCGTTTGTAGCTTGTGTCAATATTTACGAAATCTTTTATAGCAAATTACTTTAGCTATACACCATAAAGAAACTTCAATATAATAGAAAAAATAATTACTTCAATAATATATGATTATCAGTTTCTTAATGAAGTATTGAACTTTTAAACTTATATATCAGCAGTCGAGTTAAACTAGTGATGCATATCGAACGAACGATACCAAAAACAACCGATCCGATCAATCTGCTCGGTCCATCTGCGCGAACTTCTCGTCTTAAAAATTATCGCCCACATGACAATAATTTTTAACTACAAACTTCCGAATGAATAAGATTTAACCAAAAAGATGAAAAATTACCAGAATTTTGACTTTCGAATCTTTAAAAGTTAATTTATTCCTTCTAGGGGTTATATTTACAGGAAATTTGTATGTTCGGGAGAAATGTCAACTTTCGAACCGATTTCGATCGGGAAATAACAAAGGAAGGAACAATCGATCATGAACGAGCAGCGAGAATTATCGACTAGACATGCATCACTACGAATTGTGAATTCTAAGAGTTTGAATTGATGGGAAAATATTAAAAATGTTTAAACATGCGTAATTCTGTCGGCTACTTTTTATTAAAATGATTTATTATCCAGTGGAATTAAATAATTAATTGTCACGGAGAAAGTATTTTTGATCGCCCGAAGGTTCGTTTTGGGTCGTGGACTGCATTAGCAAGTGTTTTGGTATCTGCTATGCATTTCAGAGCAGGGGCATTAGTATACTCATCAATCATATTTACTGCTGAGCGGTTACCGATCTCGTTCAAGATGCTTTAGGCATTTCAGATTTTACGTATGTACTGAAAAAAACTTCTTCGACCGAATTAAAACGACGCTGACTCCCGATAAAATATGAACGAAATATGTTCAGGAATTTTGAGAAATTATGATAATTTTAATACTTTGTTTGTCAGTTATTAGGTAAACAGGGATAAGATTGTTTCTCTTTTGTAGTTGATTATTATCATTTTGAATGCAGATTTTGAGATTTTCTGCAAAGCCTAAAAAACTATTCTATTTTACAAAATAATTGCTTTGTTTTTTTTCTTTACACATGATTTTAAACACAAAAAATATTATATATATCATTAACAATATCATTATATTTCTAGAAATATCTGTTGAATAAAGTAAATATAAGATAAATATAGTATAAAACGGACTTTTGTTGGTTGTTTACATTCAATTTAAATTCTACTTGAACTTTTAAGTTATTTCTTAAAGCAACATTGACCGGTAATTCAGTAAAGCGATAGGTATCGATTATTGTTTATCTCCATGAATAAAGGTCTCCTCACGTAAAAACCAATAGACGTGAGATTAATAGCTTAGCTATATCATAAACTAATAACAGTTCAGGCCGTGTAAATCACGTCGTTTCGTAATGCGCAGTGCGGAAAAGGGGTTGAAACCAGACACGTTCTTTTTCTTCATGGCATAATTGCGCGGCTCATGCTTAGGCTTTAAATGCTACTGCAAATTGGCGTAATTATTATCCTCGAAACAAGGTCGATTAATCCTGACTTCGAGTACCGTAACATTGCTCATAATCAAGTATCTCTTAGAGACCTTTCAAGTTCTTCGTTACCCCTTTCCATATTATTATAAAAGTAAAAAAAAAAATATTTCAAAATAGAATTGGGGCACTCCATGTCAAAGGCAACAAGTGGGTCATTGATTTCCTTTGTTTTTTCTTATTGCATGGTGTTTGGGGTACTGATGTCAAAGTGTTTTTCCAAATTTGCAATATTTTGTGAGATATTGTTAATTGAATATTGGAGTTTTGAAAATTGAACCATAAGTTAACAATTTTTATCTTGGATAGTATTTATCGAACGAAAAAAATACTTCTATACAAATGTACGCAGAAAAGGTCGAAATATAAGAGAATTGGAAAGAATTTATCGAAATATCAATTTTTTATATTTTTTATTTAATAAACAATTTTTTATTGTTGTTTTTCGACCCAATGAGCATCGTGAAATTGAAAACTAAATAAATAACTATAATATTTAAAGTGTCCTTAAGTTGTCCACGAAGTAGCAAAAATGTGGTTTTTGATATTTTGAGAAAAAAAAATTCTCAAAGTTTTTTGGTCGCGCACAGTGCTTCATACTGAGAGTTTTAAGTCTATAATCATCTGCAGACCTTAATTTTGAATGGATTTTAAAGTTTTTTCTTTCAAAATGTTCAACATGAAATTCTTAAGAAACGTAAGGAATCCATTTTTTAAATTTGTTTCTATGTCCAACAATATATAAACAAATATAGCGGAAAAATTGACAATTTCAGCAATATGATTTTTTATCTCTGCGAAAATTACTTAAATAAACTCCTTGTTGATCAGAATTAACGAAGAAATACTTAAGGAACGTTTTATTTCATTAATTTTATGGGTCAAATTGGCCATTTCAGCAATATGATTTTTTGTCTCTGCGAAAATTATTTAAATAAACTCCTTGTTGATCAGAATTATTGAAGAAATACTTAAGAAACGTTTTATTTAATAAAATTTTATTTAATTCTTATAAATAGTTGATTTAAACAAATTCTCCAATCTCCAGTTTTCTGTCGAATCCAGTTTTCTGGAGAATCTGTCGAAACAAGTTCTCCAATTCTCCAGTTTTCTGTCGAATCCCATTATTTTGGCCTAAAATCTTTGTGATTTATTAATAGAATGTTATTTAGTAACAAAAATGGTTATAAAATGATAATTTATAAACAATCTATACGATTATAAACAATTTTTAAAACTATTAGGGCCCATTGGCAGACAATGGACATAGCAGGAAAGTTAATGTTTGGATGAGAGCATTTGATCAAAATGTTTTTTTACGCATAACAATTTTATTTTTCAATCGTTTATATAAGTTTTGTTTATGAAATTTATTTAAAAATACGATTTACTAAAAACTAACAGCGCCATTCGATTCTACGGAAAAAATTACAGAGTTCATGTGTTGCACCATTTTCTACTTTACCCATTTTCTTCTTTGTTATGTTGTGTAAATAAATTATGAAACAAGTATAATGTACTACACAATTGTTTAATTATACTTTATAACAAATTGGATGGAGAAAAAAATTATGCAGCACATGAACTCTGTATGTAATTTTTTTCTGTAGAATCGAATGGCGCTATGAGTTTTTCTGTAAATCGCATTTTTAATCTAAAATTATTTTAACGATTGAAAAATAAAATTGTTATGCGTGAAAAAAAATTTTGATCAAATGCTCTCATACCAACATTAACTTTTCTGCTATGCCTATTGGTCTGTCAGTGGACCCTAATAGTTTTAAAAATTGTTTATAACTGTATAGATTGTTTAGAAATTATGATTTTATAAGAATTTGTTGTTACTAAATAACATTCTAATAATAAATCACAATAATTTTAGGTCAAAGTAATGGGTTTCGACAAAAAATAGATAGATTGGAGAATTTGTTTAAATCAATTATTTATAAGAATCGAATAAAATGTTAAATAGAATATTTATGTTCTTTAAGTTTTTCTTCATTAATTCTGAACAAGGAATTTAAGTAATTTTTGCTGAGATAAAAAATCATATTGCTGAAATGACCAATTTGTCCGCTGTATTTGTTTATATATTGTTGAACATAAAAAGAAATTTAAACAACCGGATTCCTTACATTTCTTAAGAATTTCAAGCTGAACATTTTGAAAAAAAACATTAAAATTCATTCAAAATTAAAGGCTGTAGATTATTATGAACGCCGTCACACTGAGCTGCGACTGAAACACTTTGAGAATTTTTTTTTTCAAAATATCAAAAAACACATTTTTGCTACTTCGAGGACAACTTTAGGACACTTTAAATACTATAGTTATTTATTTAGTTTTCAATTTCACCATGCCCTTTGGGTCGAAAAACAACAATGAAAAATTTTTTATTAAATAAAAAATATAAAAATAATTGATATTTCGATCAATTGTTTCAAATTATCTGAAATTTCGATCTTTTCTGCGTGCATTTGTATAGAAGTATTTTTTTCGACCGATCAATATTATTGAAGATAAAAATTGTTAAAATTTGTTCCAATTTTCAAAACTCCAATTTTCAATTAACAATATCTGCCAAAATATTGCAAATTTTATAAAACCCTTTGACATCAATATTTGACAAACCAAACAACAATAACAAAAAAAAGGAAATCGATAACCCGCTTGTTGTCTTTGACATGAGTGCCCCAATTTCATTTTTTTTTGTATTTTATATTTTGAGACTTTTGTTAACAAACATACAAATTGGAAACTTTTAGGGGCAATTTTTCTTCTCGAAAGTGATTATTTTCTATTGAAAAATTTTTGCTGTCATAATTTAGGTTTTTACTAAGAATTTTTAACTGTAGGGGAAAAACAAAGGTTCCCGGAAAACTTAGAGGGATGTAACTTTCTTTATATTATTTTTCTTGTCAAGTGAAAATTTTTTCTATAACACATCTTTTGATCTTGGAATTAGGTTACTTTTAGGCAATAGTTTTAATTTTAAGGGTGAAAAGGGGGTAAGTTCCTAAAAATGTTTTTGTCCGAATGACAGTGTTTTCCTCTGATAAATTTATGATCTCAAGAGGTTAAAGAAAAAGTGTAAAAAAGTTTCGTTGTTTCTATACTCGAAAATTTCCATTCGCTCACTTAATTGTTGTATTCATAATTTTTATATTCATTTTGCATTCCTCATTTCCGCTTCTTTTGTGGAACTAATAAATTAAATGACTTCTCATTAATAATGAGTCTCGTAAGTTTGTGATTCAATCTTGGTACATTAGTAAGGAAGTCGTGTGACGCAAGTAACGCCAAAGGTATATGTACTCGATCCCATTGACCCGAGCGATTAATCGTTCGATATGTCGTGTAATCTCTAATGGACGAACGTCCGGAAGAACTTACGATTTTACGGGACTATGCGAGCTCATTTGCATACGTCATTCAACAATGAAGATAATTGACGTCGGAAATTCGTCAATGTTTGGATTTTTAATTTAATTGTTCAGGGGTGTTTTTAACTGAAATTACAAGTGTATTTTATATAAAAAAGCAAGATTTTTCATATTTTTGAATCCTATTAGTAATTGATTTGAAAAACTGATTAACAATAAGTAAGTTTAATTGATTAAGTAAGATTGCACGAACGTTTTAAATTGAATTTTTATTGCTTATACAGTGGTACATTTAAAAATAAAAAATATTCCACGGGAATACTTTCAAAAGGGAAACTACATAAAAATAGAATCTTGTAAAGCAATTGTATGATTAGCTATTAAGAAATGAAAAATTAAGTAAAGAAATTTTTCATTTCATGAATCAAAAGTCAATTAATCTTTCGTTCTTCGTGAAAATGCTTTCATCTACAATGACTTGGCACTTTGCAAGTAAAATGCGAATCCCCATGGCGTTCAGAACGGGAAATGCCAATTTTTCATTGTGCTCTGAAAAGAGGATTACCATAATAATAGCAATTGAGTATCTAATAATTTATAGTTCTCCTAGCAATAATTATTGTTTCAGCAATAAATAAGCGTAGGTTGATTTATAACAGTGTTCATCGTTGTTCTAACAGTAGTTTACACTCGTTTTACTATTATTATAAAACAAAATCAGATTAGGTCACAAAAAGTATTTTTATGACCTAATAAACAAAATATTATTTAAATTAAAAATATTGTTAACAGCTTTTATTCAAAACATACTAAAACTAAAATATCAACAGAAACTGTTCTTACGAATGTGTCTGGAAAGTTTATTACTTATTTCTTGAGTAAATCAAGTTTGATTAATAAAATCACACTTGTATTCTTGTGATAAGGGAAGAGATTGTTCATATCGTGGATTTCCGTGAATAAGTCGAATTTGGGGAAAATATTTCGAGGTCCCATGGTGTAATGGTTAGCACTCTGGACTCTGAATCCAGCGATCCGAGTTCAAATCTCGGTGGGACCTTGTATTTTGCAATATTTTTCCCTCTTAATTTTTACTTGATTTTTCTTATTTGATAATTTTGCTTGAGAGTTTATCTGCCATGCGCTCCGTTGCTGCACTCGAATTTTATCGATCAGTAGGCAGAAAGACTATTTCACGAATGTTAAGAAGAGTTATCACCGAGGTTGTCACTTTAACTCAAATAGTTTACTAACAATGAAAATGATATAAAATTTATTGCCTTAAAAAAATTGTTTAAACTATTATGCATAAGAACTTTGTAATGCAAATAACAAGCTATGACGTTAGTATTTTCTGTTGCTTCTGAAGTTAATAAAATCAAACTTTTGTCGGAAAATATTATATATTATTATTATATAAAATATAAAATATTCTTTTCTTCTAATATTTTGATACAAAAATGTTAAGGCATGTCTGTCTTAGGAACTAGTCCATGTTAGGCAATAGAATAAAATATAATCAAGAGACATTTGTATACTGATAGAATTGAAACGTGATTCTGAAGGTAATTTAAATCACGTGATGTTTACAGGAAGATATTCAATTGCTCGGAGCATAAAATCCGTTTATCGATCGTGATCGCTTTCTTGATGCTTTAACGGTGTTTCTGATTCTATTTCATTCGCGATCTTTGTCCCTCTACTTTGTTTAAGAGAAGTTGCTCTTATCAACACTGTTTCTATCATCCTCGTGCATCGGTAATTTATTCCCTTTCCTTGCCTTCCCAATCTGTAACCAAAGTGAATTACAAACTTACAAAGATACTTCACTTCCTTTCACTCTACCTAAGTAACTAGTCCATCTAGAAGAATAAATCCCCTATCCTCTTTTCACATGATTTTTTTTAAGTGCTTGGGATATTGTGCGCGCTTCGTCCTTTCTATTCTTCTAAGCTATCAGAGAAAGTCGGGGGAATCAATTGAATGGAAGATCACTTGCTTCAGGCACGCAGAATCTACTTGATCTTCTTCCTTTTCCTTTCTCAAATTCGCATTGAAATTTTTCTCCCATTTTTGTCTAATGAAAATCATAAAGCACCACTCAGAAAATTGTATTCTTGCAGAATCCTTTTGCGTCAGGAGGAATTTTCTCTTTTCTTTTGAAATCATTTTGGTCCAAGGGGATCGAGAGAAAAACTCTTATAAAGAACACCAGTGTTTTGAATTACTTTTTGATTAAATCGTTTTTTAAAATTATTTTAATATAACAGTATATATTGCATTTCTGGTTGACGAATAGGATACATAGTTTCTTCTTGTAAATTAATTTCAATAAAGAATACAAAATGTATTACAGACAAATTTTCTAAGCTATTCAGTTTTTTTCTTTTTTTTTTGGAAAAATCTTTATCTTTGTAACCTTGTATATTTTACTTACGTAAAGTTACAGACTACGGTTTTGAATCGTGGATGTAGGTATGTATTATTGTGTGGTAACGATGTTAACAATAATGGCAACCTCCATTACCGTTCGCGGTTAACTGGTAACTATAAAGCGGGAACCAGTGAATTTGAAGCAACCCCAAGTCGACTATAATACCTACTCGGTGTCTCGTTGAAACTTGCACTGTTGCAAAAAATTTAACAGGGATCACAGTCAGTCGTTTATTCCCATTTTACTCCTATTTTACCCCCTTTCCATTATTTTTCTCAAAATTCCCTTAAATACCTATTTTTGAAAATTTTCTCTCCTTTTCCCCCTTTTTTTATTCAAAAATCCGCATTAATTAATTATAATAAGTAGAATATATTTATATTATATCTAAATAGAATATAAGTATAATAAGTAGAAACTTATGACATTCAAAAACGTGTACCACAGTATGAAAATCTAAAAGATTCAGAGTCTTCTAGAATCTTGTAGAAACTTTAAAACTTTACTTTTAATTTTAAAGTTCTAAAAACTTTAAAATTTTTAAATTTTTTTAAATATATTCTAGACTGACTCTAAATCTTCCGCACTCTTTCAGTGTCTTACACAATTTTCCAAAATCAAATCTTCTAAACTCTTCCATAACCGTCTAATGTCTTCTGGGTTGTTTAGACTAATTGACCTGCCATATCGTAGAAGAGGGTATACAATTTCTTGGTCCGAGCGCTATGGCCTCACCGCTTTTGTAAACTTTTTTGTACTTTGATTTTTAGAAATTTATACAGAGTACTTATTTTGTTTGGATAATATTAAAAAATATTTTTAAAATTGTAATTTTTACATTGTTAGGATCCGATTGTGGTGGGACCAAGAAATTTTATACCCCCTTTTACGATGCGGCGGTTTAATTCAGAATCTTCTAGAATCCTCCAGAATATTCTGAACTCCAAAATTCTGCAGAGTTGTTTAGAACCCTATAAAATTTGCAAAAGACTCCCATAATCTTCAAGAATCTTTTATAGACTCTTTTTAAAATCTTTCTTAAATTCTCTAGACTTTTCGAAACTCTTAAAAAAAGAGTCTGGAAGAGGCTAGAAGATATTAGAAATTTAGAGTAGAATTCAAAAGATTTTTGAGGATTTTAAAAGACTTTGAAACAGTGTAGAATATTTTGAAAAATCGTAATAGGTTTTGGGATGTTTTTGACGATTTTAGAAGATTTTAGAACTCCGAAAATATCTGGATATCTCTGTAAGAGTTTAAAAAAATCCTGGAAAATTATAGAAGGTTCTAGATAATACTGGAGGGTTTTAGAAGATTCTAGAAGAATCAGGAAATTTCTGAAAGATTCTAAAACATTATAAAAAATATTGAAGGTTTTAGAGGATTTTGAGGAGTTTAGGAGATGGAAAATTTAAAATATTGTAGAAAATACATTTTTGACCCTATTGCGACCCTGCAGATAATTCTAAAAGATTGTCAAAAAATACAGAAGATTTCATAAAGGATTTTAGAAAACTCATAAGAGTTCCAAAGGTTCAGAAAGTTTAGTTTGTCTAGTATTTTATTACATTCTAGAGGATTTTAAGGATTTTAGGAGATTTAATGAATCCATAAGTATGGTAAGAGAACCAATTCTTGGCACCTTAGCCCAATTATTGACATGCCAAAAACTGAAGTGAATTTATTTCATTTTGGATCAATATTTGATTGCAGTGGATAACTTTTACGCATTATGCGTAAAAATGATGGTAGAATTAAGTTAATTAAAGAAAAACAAACTAAACAGTCGTATTATCTAATAAATTAGAGAGAGGTGCCAACAATTGGGTGGGGGGGGTGCCAAGAATTGGTACTCTTACCCTATATATAAATTTAAAGTATTGTAGAAAATTCTAGAAGATTGTCAAAAAATACAGAAGATCTCATGAAGGATTTTAGAAAACTATAAAGAGTTCCAAAGGTCTAGTTTGTGGATTATTTTATTACGTTCTATACATGGATGTGAGACTTTTGAGGATTTTTTAAGATTCTGGAGAATTTTGGCTGACTCTTTTCGGGAATTTGATTTGTTGGAAATTAGAAAATTGGCTAATTTCATAATTCTGAAGTCTAAATTCCTTTCATCAATTTTAGTAGCCGCAAATTTTTGTATGTCGTTAATTTTTAGTCGACAATTTGTTCCATACATGGGATAAAAGTACCAATTTGAAGTAGATAATATTTGGAGTTCTACTCTTCATCTTAACAGCTCTATAATCACAAATCATTTCTAATATTTTTTTCATCTCAGGGATATTTTTCTGCATATAACAATGTATAATAAAATAAATTTTTATAGATTATATGATAGGAATTGCAATGATTGAATAAAAATTGAGGATTAAGCGGCCAAAAGTGAATAAGTCCATTTTTCATGTTCTTGTTAATTGGTTCTTGGTAATTGGAAAAATGCTGTTTTTTGATAACAAATAGTAACATCTAAATTCTAATTGCAGCATTAAAATTAGTTGGCATCCACAATAAATATCAGACAGAGAAAAAATATTTAGCTGGTAATTAACAAAATTAAAATGGACTTATTCATTTTTGACCGCTTATGAACCGATTTTTCAAGTTTTGAACGAGAAAACAAAAAAATGACAAGTATTTAGTATAAATATGACTTCTTCGTATCATATTTAAGCCCCTCAAATGATTTTTTTGTTTCAAAATCTTCATTTCTGTAACGTCACAATATTATAAAATATTGTCAAAACGTGGTAAATTTTTTGTAAATTGAGAAATTTTTTGCATATTTTAAAGAAACAGTTAATAAAGTTCATGAATCTGTAATAAATTGTAATCAATTTTTATAATAGAAACAATTTTTTTGGACTTATGAAGTTTTGATAAAGTACAATGTTTTAAAAGCGGAAATTGGAAAAAATTTTTTTGTTGATTTTAGAATTTTTTGAAAATTTTCAGAGATGAAATTTTTTAAATTTGGTTAATTGCGCATTTCTAATGTACACTTTACATGTAAAGTAGATAATATAATACGTATAAATGTTATTTGTACATTAAAAATGCGCAATTCATGAAATTAAAAATTTTAATTTTTGAAATTTTTCAGAAAATTCAAAAATCAACAAAACTTTGTTTAATTTCCATTTTTAGAATATTGTTTCTTATCAAAAACTGTACATGCAAACAATTTTTCGAATTTTTTTCGCGCATAGGAAAATTTTTTTGAATTTACCAGGTTACTTAAAATTCAATTTTTCAAAACCAACAAAAAACGACATTTTGCTATTCAAGGATCTAAAAGTCAGCATTTCAAGCCTTGTTTTTAGTTAAGAAAAAAAAAAGAAAAAAAGGGTCGAACTTGAAAAAAAACTAAAAAATATTTTTGATTTTTAAAAATTATGGCTAAGTTTTGAATTTTTTCAAAATTTTCAAAATTTTTTTTTTCAAAATGTTTGGATCACAATTTTTTATATGCCATAGATAAAAAGATATTTATATCCGAAATATATAATGTACTCTTTGCGCAAAATACAACAATTTCTAAATATATATTGTTCTCTTTGCGCAAAGTACAAAAACTACCTCGGCGAGTTTTTGATCAAACTGAACAATCTTTGTTTTTTTTGAAGTGCCATCTAACAGGACTCAACTATTTGTAAATTTGAGCCCGATTGGAGAAATTCATCTTTTGGGTACACTTGGTTCACTTGGATACCAAGTGTACCACGTGGTACACTTGAGAAATAATGCCCCATATATAGAATCTATGCATATCTGAATTTTTTTTTAAATGGACTTAATCACTTTTGGCCGCTTACTCCTCAATTGTGCTCCTCTTAAAGGATTTTATCTTTATTTTTCTGTATTTATTTTATCTTTATTATAATTTGATTATCGGTAATCTATATAAACATTATTAGAGCTTAAGCTAGATAAACAGAATTTCCGTTTTAAAAAGTTTACATTTGTTTTGTAGGAAAAACTTGTTTTTATGGGACACCCCATATAGGTCGAGTCACTGCGGCAAGAAAGTAGCTATCTCACGTTCTCCTGCGGTTGGTTGATGCTGTCCGTTGTGTTATTATTGTTTATTTTCTTTATTTTGCACCCCATGTACCACAGTTAACGTTCATGTTGACTTAACCAATTTTCCTGCAAAAACGTTTTTCGTTAAGATTGATCACATATTCCAATTTTATTAAACTGTCTTTTAGGCAGGATAATTTAATTATTAGATAAAGACATGCATACTTTTTAGACACATTTTAATACTGCTTCACACATTGAAAAAAATTTGCCATAAAATTAAAAGCCCATCAGCATTGATATTTTAAATTTCTAATCTATATTCACATGGTTCAACTTTTAAAAATAAATCCTTAGTTTCACAGCCTTTGAGGTATTGTAGCAGTAAAAGTTGTTAAAGTAAAAATTCATTTTATGATTAAAAATGCTTTAAATTCAGGAGTAATTTGCACTGACTGTGTGATATTGTCATATGGCGCCATGTAATCGTGATCGGTACAGACTTCCTGGTATCCCTGATCGCAGGAAGGACAAATCGTCATTCAAGGAATGTCATCGGGGCACTTTTTCTCCATATTACCGACGAGTCGAATTGCACACCATATGACGTGACCAGAACACCACCAAACACAGGTGATATCACAAAGGCACGAGGTTATACACGTCTCGTATTGAAATTCAACCACGTATAGTTTTATTGCTTGAAAGAAAACGCGACAGCCTTAGACATTTCAGCTGTGAACCCCCTGACATATTTCATGATTTTTTTAAGAACAAGAACCTTGAGATGCTGAAATGATATACTAAATGTCCAAAATGCATTATTACTTTATTTATTTAATTAATTTAATTTTGAATTCTTATATCCCTTTTATTAAAATGATAATGATATCCCACAATTTACTGTGTTAGATTACTTTATTTAATGAATATTTTCTTTAATGAATTTTTAGTTTATATTTCGAAACGTAAAAAAATAGAGTTGAATGCACCATTGTTGAAGAGTAAAATACATTACTGCTGAGTAATTTAAGTTTTAGAATTATTATTACTGTTCAACTCAAGTGACTTTCTCGCCTCTAGGGACTGAAATCCGAAGACTTTATATACAATGCAATATTCATCAATTGTTTTCTATGTCTTGATTTTTAGCCATAACATTGACAGGTATCGTATGCCTTTTGATTTATCTATAATGTTTCTACAGTGAACTTAAAAAGGATATTATTTCATAAAATTTAACCCCCTAATACCATAATTGTTATGGACAGGGTATAGAATAATTGAAGAAATATAGAAAAATTAGTTAATTTTTAAAAATTTGAACTTTCAGATCTTGAATCTTATGAAGTATCAAGTAATGACAGAATAAGGAAAGTTATTTCTCTGAAGTAAATAAACGAAGAAGTACTACTTGAAAGTAAAAGTGCATCTCGACATCATATTACATTTACCTTTGCATGAATAGACGGAAATTCACTTTTGCCCAGTAATAAGTCACGTATCTTAATATAGAGATGTATTCTGTCAGAAAGATAATTGTGAGCGGTGCGAATGCAGCCACAAAACGAAGGCAGACGTTGTAATCTCAATTAACTGTTGCAAAATTATTCCAGGGCTGATAATTGAAAATGAAGTTCTGAGGATGCTCTGTCGGTGTAATTGTCCGTTTTTAATCAAGAAATTTCTTCGAAATCTATAATTTGTACCACTCGAGAAAAAGTTTTCATGAATATTAATAATTTTTTGCTCTACTAGATTTTATACAAATAATTTTGTAATTCATTTTCTAAACATGTTTCAATTAATATATTTAAAAATTAAATTACCATTATTTGCAGATAAGAAAGTTTAATTAAATTTACATAACGATATAGCCGACAGATTTTTCTTTAATACGGAAGTCGCAAACAGTACAATAAATTGGCTCCTGGCAAATATTACTAATTATTAATTGATCAATTATTTATTGTGTTTTCCGTAACGCATATGAACTTGTACCTCCTGTTGCAGAAATCTAATTATCGAAAGGAGTATGTCTCTAGATCTATTCGTATTGATAGTGCGAATTAATAATTACACGATTGCAATAATGAAAAAAAATTTGCCTCGATTTACACGATGAGCATTAAAGCAATTGCTAATCGAATAAGTTTCACAAGGAACAACTTTAAATTTCACTTTTATTCTTTTCTATATTGCCACACCAGAGCTCTGGTCTGGCAATATAGAAAAGAATAAAAGTGAAATTTCATTATAAATTTGAAAAGAAGAGACAAAAGAATTGATTTTTCTTCATAAATTATAAACTAAAGTGAACTTTGTTTTTAACCAATTCTCCAAATTGCGGAAATAAAGGTGATATAGCTCGTTTGTAACGGTTATGAGATTGATTTCATACTCTTGCTGATTTCCGCTTTCATAAGTTCTCTGTCTTCGTCGTCGTATTATTTTCTAATCCGTTCTCATATTGGTATGTAGTCTGCGATAGAGTATTTTTAACTCTGGTCATTAACTCGTCCGTAGTTGAAAACACTTCCTGCACTTGTGAGAAATATTAGCGACAAAACGTGTCTAGTCGGTATAATTATTTTCAGAACGATAATAATTATGGCTAGAGGAGATCAAATGCGATTAAGTAGTGTGTGTTAGTGCCTGGAGATTTTGATTTTGTATTAGGTGGAAAATTTGTGATTTAGGAAAAACTATGCTTCAGTAGGTTACTTTCGAATTTGAGTTTATCGAAATTTGTTAGAAAACATTTCTTAAAGCTTTTGATTAAAATATTTCGCACGATTGTTGGCATAACTCGACGAAATTCTGTCGAGATATTATTTTAATTTCAAGTTTGAATCCAGTTCCACAAATCTATCCTGAAATTCTAAATGAATAATTGAAGACATGAAAATGACAACTCGTTAAAGACCATTTGAAGTTGGTGCCCCAAGTAATAGTTAAAATAACCTAATTTAGGGGCCAAGACCATTTGAATATGGCTTCTAAGTAATAGTTAAAATAACCGGATTCAGGGGCCAGCTGCAATTGGCTTTTACCGAGTTATCATTCTCGTGTCTTCAATTGAAGACATGAGAATGACAACTCATTAAAGACCATTTGAAGTTGGCCTTCAAGTGATAGTTAAAATAATCTAATTTAGGGGCCAACTTCAAATGTTCTTTACCGAGTTGTCATTCGCATGTCTTCAGTTAAAGTTATAAATTCGTTTGTGAAGAAAAACATCTTTTTCATAGGACTAGGATTTTCTATTTACGATTCAACTTAAATATCAAAATGCTCTTTTCTCCTTGTGTCTTTTGCTAATATTGAGGCGTGCTGTGTATATTAAACAAGTTTATGCTTATCATGTAGTTGTACATCAGCGTTTCTACATGATCAATGAGAGGCGGCAATATTGTACAAGGAACATTGATTGTGAACGAATGTTTATATTTTTTGCTCCTACCTTCGACGATATTCAACGGTACAACTAACAATCATTAACCAGTCAGTCTTTGCTTGTGCATTGAATGAATAAAGCTGAATTGCTAATTTCAAAATTCAATAAAAACTTCCTCAAAATAAAATTATCCTCAACAATAAATACAAATTATTTTTACTATCTCCAATAAATAAATTTGTCTAATGTAACAAGCTTACCTACTAAAAAATAGCATCTTATTTATTGTATTTTAAGAACTCTTTTACCGTATTTTATAAAGGTTGCAATTCAATAGGAATTGCATGTACATGATTTTCAAAAGTTCTAACAAACTTTCTTATATTTTGTAAATAGAAATTGAAGTTCTTATGGTATTATAGTTGAAGCTTACAGTATAGAAATTGAAACTCTTATAGTATTAATAATTTTTCGTGAAGGTAATTTAACAGATCTTGGGAAATAATATTTTTATTGAAAGGCGTCAATCGATGAATAATTATCCCCACAATTAACGCCAGTGCGTTGCTAGATAAAAGATATGCCAGCGATAAACAAGTAGGATCATCGAGGCTTTTATTCGAGCCGTTAATCATCCTATTCATCGATCTTCCCAAGATCGATGGCACGTGCTCTTAGAGACGCACAGTCGGGTCGATCGATCTTCGGGATCTGCTTGACGTTTACTGCGACTTGACTTGAATGAAACCTTCTCATTTAATGACTAAATTTTGTAGTAAATTTCGTATTAGCGCACTTTCGCGAGCCAATAAAACGTCCTCTAAAAGTGTCTTCCTCAATATACTCTATAGGCACGGTTTTTCGTCAAAAAGACCAATAAAAAGTCAAGAAAGAATTATTATTAGCTGATTTCCGGAGTGCAAATTTTTCTAGGAAAGCTTTCAATATCAACTTAATTCAAATTAATTAATTCAATCGAAAACCAAATTTTTTAGGATTTTGATGAGGAAAAATACATTGAGGAAGCTTTGCGTTGTTTTCTTTGACAAAATTTTGACAAAATAATCAATTTCTCTGTGAATAATGAACATATTGAAAAATCCTTAAAAATGAATCAAGAATATGATGTTGCGGATATACCGTCCAATTTTCATGCAAATCGGCTTTGACTCTAGAAACGAGCAATGATTAAAAATTATAATTTTTCAATTTTGACTCTTGATCCTCTTGACTCTTTCAAAATTCTCCAAATTCCAGTGTGTCTAGCATCCTGGAAATCCTTGAATTCTTCCAAAAGAATGTTCTATGAACTAAAATTGCTTTTATTGGAATCTATGTTAATAAATCTATATTACTAATTTATTCTATTGTTACAGTTTTTTGTTTTTTGATTTCTCATTTTGCTGCCGATTAAAATGATACGTTGGGATTTCCTATGCAATTGATAAAATATTGTTGAGCTTATGCAGATACAATTAACTAAACTCAAGAATTTCATAAATCGCATAATAAACAATTTATATGGTTCATTTAGTTGTGTAAATTATTTCTATCGTACAAGTTCAAGAAAAAAAAGATTTTTTCCATTAAAGTTTATGGTAATAATTAAAAAACGATACCTGGAAAAATTTATTTTTTGTCCTGGGAAACCTGGAAAAGTCCTGGATTTTTTAAGGAGAAACGCTAGACACCCTGAAATTCTTCTCAAATTTATAATTTTCAAACAAATTTTCGAATCTGTTAGAATTCTCTAGAATTTCAAATTGATCCATAATCTTGCGGACTTTCTCAGAGTCTTCTTACTCTTAAAAATTTTCTTCAACATCTGTTAAAATTTTTCTAATATTTATAAACTGTTCCAGAATCTTATAAAATCCTCTAAAATATTCTGAACTCTTCCATATCCTTCTAGAATCTTCTAAAGGTTTCCAGAATTCTGCAGAATCATTTAAAACCCTCTAAAATCTATAAAAGACTCCCATAATCTTGCAGAATTCTTCTAGACTGTTTTTAGAATCTTTATAAAATTTTATACACTTTTTGAAAATCTAGAAAAAATGTTTGGCAGAGTCTAGCAGATTTTAGAAGTTTATGGCATATGTCAAAAGATTTTTGAGGATTCTAAAAGATTCTGAAAGAGGGTAGAATATTTTTGCAAATTATAATAAATTTTGAAGTGTATTTGAAAATTTTATAAAATTTTAGAAGATTGAAAAATTCTCGACATCTCTGCAAGAGTTCGAAAGATCTTGGAAGATTTTAGAAGATTCTCGAAAATGCTTGAGGATTTTAGAAGACTTTTGAAGAATCAAGAAACCTCTGGAAGATTCTAAAAAATTCAAAAAAACCTAGAACATTCTAAAGGATTTTGAGGGATATTAGAAGATTTAACATCTAAAAATATTTTGAAATTTTAAAATAGGTATTTTAGATAATTTTAAAAAGTTGTCGAAAGTTGTAGAAGATTTCATGAAGAATTTTATAAAATTTTAGTTTCAAAGATTTTGAAAGTCTAGAAGTTTACGGAGTAGTTTTTAGATTCAAGACAGGAATCCCAAGATTTATGAGAATTTTTTTGTAAGACTTTGGCAAATAGCAACAGACTTATTTCGGAAATTTCATTTGTTGACAATTTAAAAATTCATCAATTTTATAATTGATAGGAAATTCGGAAACCTGACCGAAAATTTGTTGGCCCCTTTTTTCACTTTTTGTATTCTTTTCTTTCATTTCATTTCATTCATTCTTTCTTTCATTTTTCTACTCATTCTTTAATTAATTATTCTCTTTTTTATTATTCATGTATCATTGCTTTCTTTTTTATCACTTTTGTATAACCTAGACTTTGTCTCATTTGTGTTTTTCTTTAATAATGATTCCTTTCAGCATCAATGATTTAGACATTTTCTTCCTTTCAAGTCATCCTTGCCTTCTCTTGTCATGTAAATTAAATTCTTAGCAACCTCTTATTTCCTTTCTTCTTTTTTCGAATCATTTTCTTCTATATTCCTCACAATAAAAATCTTGTTTCTCCAATTCTCATTTATACACTTCCTGTTTTCTTTTCTCCTTTTATTCCTCTCCTATTTTCGATGGATCCACTAAAAAGACTTTAATAAAAGAAGAAGGCACAAGATCGTGACACTTCCTGTTTTCTTTTCTCCTTTTATTCCTCTCCTATTTTCGATGGATCCACTAAAAAGACTTTAATAAAAGAAGAAGGCACAAGATCGTGACACTTCCTGTTTTCTTTTCTCCTTTTATTCCTCTCCTATTTTCGATGGATCCACTAAAAAACATTAATAAAAGAAGAAAACACAAGATCGCGAGACTCAATATTTTCTGGAACAATTTGGATACAACATCCATGAAATTTTTATGCAGCTTCTATGAAAAGTATAAAAATAAAATTCCGTAAAATTTTATTTACTTCTCTGCGACACTTAATGTACTTTTAGCTTCCCTTCATTATTAACTGATGAAAACTGAAATGCAAAAACGTTAAATTAACTGACATTTGCATAAATAGAAATGAAACTGCAACAAGTTAACCAGTTTAAAGATCTTTTTCTCAAAAAAAGAAGAGCAGTTATTTGCAATTATATGTGAAGTATTATTCTGCTATAATTTTCAATTTCTGTTTCGATACACGCAAATTGTAAAACTTTTTGTACATAGAGTCAAGATAATACCACGAAGTCACGCGATCTTTTATAAAGCGCAACACTGTTTCAATTCATTTTTGTACCTTCCTAGAAGTCGAAGGTAATTGCAAAGGTACAAATGATATTTCGAAAATGCAACAATGTCGTTTGCCTTGATAGGAATCTATAGAAACTCCTTCGGTTTGAAAATAATATTCTTTCGGATAGAAAGGATCATTGCCGGATGCAGGATGTTCTACTCGTTTTGGTACTCGCGATAATCTTGCACGACTCGCATAATTAATTCTGCAAGAATGCATCCTTTCGTAGCACTGCTTTTTTAGAAATTAAATTTACTTTTTATATATGAACTTACAATTTTAATATTGAAAACTCTAGACGGTTAAACAAAGTTTTTAATTTGTAGTAAAAAATATTTTACTAAAATTTTACTAAAACTTTTATGTATGGTTACTGTAGCATTATATAATCAGTTTGTAAGTCGAGTTGAAATGTCTAATCTCTATCATTTCCTGAAAGTTCATCCTTATCACTTATTGAAATTTACATCGCAATAGGAAAGAACTGAGGCATTTTTTCTTATATCTGGACCATACCGGAAGTAAGGGCACCTCTTCGATATCCAGCTATATGGAGTGCGTTTCGATTGAAAGTTTATTGGGTACAGCATCTTCGAGAAACCTCTCTCAGGACGGTTTAGCAAACCTAATGTTATCTCGCTGAGACTCCTTTTCCTCCCTCACCTCCTCCATCCTGAACGTCTGCCCGACTCTCCAGCAATAGTAACTTATCCGCCTACCTGTCCTGTCCAAGGATAAGAAACAACGTTTCCCAGCCGAAGGGCCAATGGGTTTAAAAACTGCAAAAAACCTCATAATGCCTGCCAAGTTGTAAGTTACATTCTGTGACTTTTATAATATAAACTTAGAAGTACTCTCTATTTTAAAGGAGAAAATCAGGTTTATGTAATTCAATCCTGCGGATTTGTGCCTTGAAAAACGTAATGCAGATCGATATAGATCGCTGAGTGATGAAAGCGAGTTTCATTATTACATGACCAGTTTTTTCCAGACAATAATTAATCATTCTGAGCATATAATAATGTCAAATCATTTATCAAATAAGTTGATGTTTCTGATAGTCTCTTAAAGATATAAAGAATGTGGATTTTGAAAGTCACTGCTTATTCTACTTACCTGAATAAAAAATAAGCGATGAAACTCTAATGACTTTTATACTTTGAAATAATTATACTCGTTTCATTTATTTTTCAAGAAAATTACCGAAGGGATTTTAAGGAGAAATGTAGTCTGAAGATGGCAATTGAAAAATTCTATATTAAATCAAATATATTAAAGAATAAATTTATTTGATAAAAAATTTGAGTTCAAGGACGTGAAGTCAAGAAAGCTGGCCCCTGTCTCAGTGGTTGCGTGTTGATAATATCGAGAAGAGTAACAAAAGCAAGGACCTTAAATTGGAAGATGCACGATTACCCGGTAGCGACCGTGCGCGACCGTCGGTGGCCCCAGCTGTGAATGCAAATAAGATCCAGACATCGGGGCCCGTGCAGCAAGACGGAAATAATATTCCCCGTAATTTATAATTCGTGACTCAAGATGAAACAAGTCCTGATTTCTCGAGTAATTAAAATCGCCTCTCAGCACAATTTGTTTTACTCAACCTCTTTTCTTCACTGCCCATCATCGAAATCGGACCCGACCTGTAATGAACACATTATCTTTCTTACACCCACTCCAAAAAGGCTCCGTCAGCAGTGAGTACTTTCGCTAAGAGAAAAATACTTTTTTACATTCACTATTATTTTCACGGGACCATCTAGCATCCGAAATTTAAAGGCCCAAAGATTAAAGCGCTTGTATCAATAAAGCGCACAAAATTTATAATTTGCAAGGACTACACTGCTAGAAAAATCTTAAAATTTCTATCACTTTCCAATTACTGTGGTTGAAACTTCAATTACTTCTGGTGGAAAATTGATTCATTTGGGTGATTGCCAAACAGTTTACCATTTTAACCCATTAAGGACCAAATGGACACTTTTTAAATACTTTTTTCAACAGCTTTATTCACTATGAAATCGATCCTTAAAAAAATCGAGATTAGTAAATTCTAATGTAAAATTGTCTAAATTTTCGATTCCTGTAGTCAGAATTTTGAAAAAAGGCATATTAAAAAAGTTATACTTGTTTATTTAAGAAAAAACACGAAATTTTGCATGAAAATTTTTTTGTATCTCATATTTTCGCATCGAAACCGTAAGTGGATTTCTTCAATTAGTAAATTTTTCGCGTCATTGGACCCTTATCTTCAAATTGTAAAGGTAGGTTTTTTAAAATTCAAGATGGCAGTATCCAATATGGCGGCTAAAAACCAAAATTTTTTTCTTATTTCGATATTTTTTAATAAAAGAATTTGTCTATGATGAATGTTTATGAAAGTTTGTAAATAGGAGTTTTTTGGTTCGCTGATCATGAATCTGTTATCAGATTCTCCAAATTCAAGATAGCGGATCCAATATGGCTGCCGAAAATTTTCAAAATTCTCCAATGTCTATAAAAATTTGTATATAGAGGGTGTTTGTGTCGCTAATCATGAATCTGTTATCAGATTTTTTAAATTCAAGATGGTGGATCCAATGTGGCTGCCGAAATTTTTAAAAACTGAATTTGTTTACTTTTTATGATGTTTTTTAGCCGTAAAATCACGTTGCCCAGCTCTCACCACGTGGAGGTAAACGAAATATAGAAAACTAGAACCACCTAGGGGACCTTTCGAAAAAGATTTCCATATAAATGTCAAAAATGACAAATGTCAAAGTATCAACGTCCCGAAAAAATTTTTAATTGCGATTCTGACTATTCAGATCACATTCGGCAATCCTTCTGAGGTAACACTATTATCCTCAAGTTTTCAAAATGGACCTAGAGGTGGTTTCAAAAGGAATTTCCAGAAAAATGTCAAAAATGACAATTTTCAGAGTATCCAAGTCCCCAAAAAATTTTTAATTGCATTTCTGACTATTGCGATCACATCCGGCAAACATCCTGAGACACCCCTATTATACTCAAAATTTCAAAATGGATATAGGGGTAGTTTCAAAAAGAATTTTCGGATAAATGTCAACAATTCAGAAATGCAGATAAAAATTTTTTCGGGACTTTGATACTTTGAAAATTGTCATTTTTCACATTTTTCTGGAAATTCTTTTTGAAACCACCCCTAGGTCCATTTTGAAAACTTGAGTATAATAGAGGTGCATCAGTAGCGTTGTCGGATGTGATCTGAATAGTCAGAAATGCAATTAAAAATTTTTTCGCGACTTTGGTACTTTGAAAATTGTAATTTTGTAATTGTAATTATTCTGGAAATTCTTTTTGAAACCACCTCTGGGTCCATTTTGAAAACTTGAGTGCAATAGGGGTTCCAGTTCTCTATAGTTCGTTTACCTCCACGTGGTGAGAGCTGGGCAACGTGATTTTACGGCTAAAAAATATCATAAAAAGTAAACAAATTCAGTTTTAAAAAATTTCGGCAGCCGTTTTAGATCCGCCATCTTGAATTAAAAAATCTTATAACAGACTCATGATCAGCGACCCAAAAACCCTCTATATACAAATTTTTATAGAAATTGGAGAATTTTGAAAATTTTCGGCTGCCATATTGGATCCGCCATCTTGAATTTGAAAAATCTGATAACAGATTCATGATCAGCGAACCAAAAAACCCCTGTATATAAATTTTCATAAAAATTGAAGAATTTTGAAAAATTTCGGCAGCCATATTGGATCCGCCATCTTGAATTTCGAAAATCTGATAACAGATTCATGATCAGCGAACCAAAAAACCCCTGTGTATAAGTTTTCATAAAAATTGAAGAATTTTGAAAAATTTCGCGGCCATATTGGATCCGCCATCTTGCATTAAAAAAATCTGATAACAGACTTATGATCAGCGACCCAAAATCCCTCTATATACAAATTTTTATAGAAATTGGAGAATTTTGAAAATTTTCGGCTGCCATATTGGATCCGCTATCTTGAATTTCGAAAATCTGATAACAGATTCATGATCAGCGAACCAAAAAACCCCTGTGTATAAATTTTCATAAAAATTGAAGAATTTTGAAAAATTTCGGCAGCCATATTGGATCCGCCATCTTGAATTAAAAAAATCTGATAACAGACTTATGATTAGTGGCCCAAAAACCCTCTATATACAAATTTTTATAGAAATTGGAGAATTTTAAAAATTTTCGGCTGCCATATTGGATCCGCCATCTTGAATTTGAAAAATCTGATAACAGACTTATGATCAGCGACCCAAAAACCCTCTATATACAAATTTTTATAGAAATTGGAGAATTTTGAAAATTTTCGGCTGCCATATTGGATCCGCCATCTTGAATTTGAAAAATCTGATAACAGATTCATAATCAGCGAACCAAAAAACCCCTGTGTATAAATTTTCATAAAAATTGAAGAATTTTGAAAAATTTCGGCAGCCATATTGGATCCGCCATCTTGAATTTCGAAAATCTGATAACAGATTCATGATCAGCGAACCAAAAAATCCCTGTATATAAATTTTCATAAAAATTGAAGAATTTTGAAAAATTTCGGCAGCCATATTGGATCTGCCATCTTGAATTTCGAAAATCTGATAAGAGATTCATGATCAGCGACCCAAAAAACTCGTATATACAAATTTTTATAAACATTTATCATAGAGAAATTGTTTTATTCAAAACTATCGAAATAAGAAAAAAATTGGCTTTTAGCTGCCACTTTAGATGCTGCCATCTTGAATTTTAAAAAACCGACCCTTACAATTTGAAGATAAGGGTCCAATGGCGCGAAAAATTTACTAATTAAAGAAATCCACTTACGGTTTTGATGCGAAAATATGAAATACAAATTTTCGTGCAAAATTTCGTGTTTTTTGTTAAATAAACAAATATAACTTTTTTAATATGAATTTTTTCAAAATTCTGACTACATAAATCGAAAGTTCAGACAATTTTACGTTAGAAATTGCTAGTTTCGATTTTTTAAGGATCGATTTCATAGTGAATAAAGTTATCGAAAAAAGTATTTAAAAAGTGTCCATTTGGTCCTTAATGAGTTAAGTCGCTATCATTTTTCACATATCCTGTGATTAATTAATTGTTTCTAAATATATATA
>JBAGKK010219413.1:0-21930 GCA_037177015.1 Euceroptres primus | reverse complement strand
TTATGATTTAAAAATAGAATTAGACAATATAGCATACTTAACGCATTTTTACTTTTTTTTAAAAGTTTTTTATAGATAAAAGTTACGTCTTATTATTCTCTACAAGACCATATTTTAAAAAAATTAAATTTTTGACTTTTAAAATATTCATAAACTCAGACGTGTTTTTCGCGTTTTCGAGCGCTCAGCGGGTTATTCGATCCGGACGCTCAATTTATAAGTTCAATACAAAAATGTTAATTATTTATTCCATATTTTTTCTTTAATTCTGAATTCCCAAATGTTAGGTTGCTACCCAATAGTTACATAGAATACATGTATGTCAGTACTTGAAAAAGTTCAGCATGTGAAAATTTTCAATGAAAAAAATTATAGTCAGTTATTTATTCTAGTTTTACATATAATTTGAGAAAGATCAGTCGAACATGATGTTTCTCGTACGTTTGTATTTACAATGAAGTGGTATTTACTATTTACATTTAAAAGCTGTTCTTATTTTCACTTGAGTGAACTTGATTCCGTTTATTGTGAATCACAACACGGCGTGACGACGTTACCGACTATCACTGGCTATTTTTATCTATATGACGTCTTTCACTGGAATGAATTCTCATCCAGTAAATGAACTTTGATTTTAGAAAAATGTGGTGAAAAACAAAAACAATCTCAAAAATTTAGGAAATGTATATGTATGCCTTGTTGCACAGGAAAAAACAAAAGGGCTATGCTCTCCAAATGAGTCTATTATTTCAAGAGAAACAATGGAATTGGTAATCCTATTTGTTTAAAATTAATATTCTAAATTATTTGTACATATTATGCCAAAAAGTGAATCTCTTACGTCAAGATAAAATTCAAGTTTCTTTATATTAAATTACAAATACAGAATAAATATACGCAATTAATATAATAGGCAATAATGTCAATGAACAGTTTTACTATAGATTTAGATATACACTTTTGAGTAAAGGAATTTTTGTGCCAAAAACTAAATAAAGCCTTGGTTGTAATACACAGAGGATCGGCGGTGGGGGGAGGGGGGCAGTAGTGTTCTTACCGTGCATTAGTAGTAGACATCATTTTATCTTCAAATTTTTAATTAACCTGTGTGCGAGAACTGACCCGATTATCATTGCACTTTTTTTTCACTGAAACTTGCGACCAAAGTGCCATAGAATTTGCACTTAATAAACAAATGTAACCGTATATGAAGACCAGTTCGTATGTTTTTCGATCGTTTCCTCCTCGAATTAAATATTAATTCGAGACGAGAACGAACACTCTCCGCGAGTTGGTAGCTGACTGACGAAAGAGAATGTCACTTACTGACTCTGTGCGTGTACAACTTCGGCGAGGGGCTATTCACTCTCGAATCGCACAGAGTATGTCTCCCTTACTCTTTCGACTCCGCACTGTTCATCTTTGTGACGTTAGTGATGGTTAGCGCAGGAGTCAGTGCGAAATAAGGAGAAATAAGGTAAATCAACAGTAAATAAGGCGCTCTAAGGCGCTCGTCTGATTCGAGAGTGAACAGCCCCTCGCAACTTCGGCATGAAAATGCTCAAATTTATTGAATCATGTCTATCGAATAAAAACTTGTAGATTGACATCAGAACGAAGTCAAAAAATTGGGGAAGGAAAATTTGTCCTATTCGGCTTATTAAGTATAAAGTCAAAATTTTTTTAATTCAAAAATTACACCGGTGCAAGGAAGAAAATCATTGTGCAGGATAGTATTTTGTGTTTGAAGAAAGTGGAATACGCGAGTTGATAAACTCGTAGTGATTATAAGCTATACACAGCTATACGGAGCTATACAGAGCTGGAAAAGTAGTTGATCTGGTTGCCTGATGCATCACATTGTTTAATTGTTTTTATCATTGCATGTTACTGATGACATATGGAATTGAATGAGAATCAATAAATACATAGTTATTGCGCCTGCTATCTGTAAAATATAAAAATATGTACATTCTTTCTCTGCTAGTGAAAATAATAAGCTGCTTCAAAAAATACATAAACTGTATAGGTACCTCATTTAGAAGTGAATATTCTACTGCAAGACCTCTTGCCAAAAATGCATTATTACGATGCAAAAGTTGCAACGAAAAAAGGTGAAGCTATAAAACATCCATATAAAAGAAAGTTAATTATATACAATACTATATAAAATTGTGCACATCTTAAAATAACAATAAAATATAATAAAGTGTCAACTTTGTAGTACATAATTTTTATCAGAGCAGAATAAGTGTTTTTTTCAGTAAGTGCAACATTTTTTTCTTTTATGTGGAACCTTTTATCATTTTATCTTTTATGTCACTTGAACATTTTTTTAAAATGATAGGTTTCAAGAGACGCTTCCACAAACATTGTTATATGATTCCATACGAGAATGTAACAATCACACATGTGGCATATTTTAAATTTAAAATTTTTGATAACTTCAATAATTTCTTATAATTTTTTATTTTTGATAGTGAATGATTATATGCAGGGTGTCCTGGGGCTTACCAAAAAATATGCAACCCGGCATACACGGTCATAAGAATAACATTGGCGTGTAGGACTGGTTGCGCACTTTTCGGCAAGCCCCAGCGTGGACACCCTGTATATGTTTTATTGAAACTGTCGAAAACATGTTGCTCTACAAATTAGAATTTTTTCAACGTAAGAAAAATTCTGCTTTATTTTATTTTCCAATTTATTCTTAAAAATTATATCATATTTTTTTCCAAGTATTTTTGTTTTTCTATTACATACTTAGGCCAATATTACATTTTCTATACATACAATATTTTTTATCTTACCTCTTCTTTTATTTTGACGTCGAAGGTTGTTAGAAGAACATTATGGACAGTGTTTCCAATTTTTTGAGCTTGTGATTTTGCTTTCTCACAAACCCAAACTAGCAAAATCAGCTTCAACAAGTAAAAAATCATAGTTACAAGAAGATTGAAATCCCAAATTTGATCATTAGTATACTGATCTCCATTCAAAAGTTTTAAAATGTAGAAGTAAAGACTGAAAGTAATTTCAGAGAATGTCATCGTGACGGTCGCAACAGCGTGAAGACCATAAGTGGAATTGAGTTTATTCAAAACATCGCTAACTTCATGATGCTGTTTCTGAAGAGTATTGAGTTTCATTAGCAACAGTGTATTGTGCTGCTCGTGATAGGTTCTTCTCAAGAGATGAGGTTCCTCGGTAACCATTGTGTTTTTTAAACTTCGAAGTGTTTCGTGAATTCTTTCGAAACATATTTTGATTACGTATACGTAATTAATATATTGCATATCTACCAAATAAACTACCATGGTAATGTACAAATATGTCAATACTCTCAGGCTCTTATCAATTTCTGAGGAATAGAGATTAGGCACATGCATCATCAAAAATACGAAACCCAGCAAATCTTTTCCGTGCACAAATTTAGCGATTTTGTCAAATGATTCATCAGGAATATTTGATGACACCATAATTATCTTTTGCAAAAAATGCATTCGTGGCACGCTGAAAATATACGCGAAGATCATAACGAAGCCGCCAAATAAAAGATAACAGTTACTCTGCAACATTCCCGGAACATTAAAATTTCCCTCTCCTAAGTTTCCATAGACATCCATTTGAAAAAGCACTACAAATAAATAAATTGCATAAAATGTTGTCACAATTGTAGAATAAAAGTGACCCACTTTCGAATAACTAATATAAGTGGTAATTTCTACATTCGTTACTTTGAACGGAAACAGTCCATGAAGACGACAAAGAAAAAAGCATGGTCCCATTAAAGATAAAAAGTCTGATGCCCGAAATAATTTGTAATTATTTTTCATCTTGTACACACTACTTGCTTAGATGAGCTCTAGAAAAGCAATAATACAAATAAAAGATATAAACAACTAGCATGAAACTTAGATTAATCAATTTAATTAGCAAAGTGCAATCATACATTACCTACTTAGATAATATGAATTATTTATTCTTGACCTACAGAAGTAGCACTCGTTTTTTAACAGATCATATTTTACATGCACTTTGAATTCGCATTCAATAGCATTTGCGAAATCCAACTGTAGCATTAACATACATTGAACGCAGAATTTATCACTTTCGCATTCAACATTTAGACGTAATATATGAACTATCGCATTAAAAAGTATTGGCTTCCGTCCCAATGCAGTCCCAATGCGAGGTTGTCGAAAAACAGAATTCCAGACAACATCTCGTGAATGCAAAGCAATGCTTTTCAATTTGACGTTTTTTGCAGGAAAGGTTATGTTACAGCACTACACTAAATTAAAAAGATTATCCAATTTGTTCAAAGTTTTAATGTATTGTTCACTTTCACATTATTTTAAAATAGCTTGAATATTTTATTATATTTATTATATTTTTAATTAATTGAGCCACAATTATAAATTGTTACAAAGCGCAAACGAAAGTTTAGAGAACGAACTATAATATACCAATAACAATGACATTAACATGTGGTAAAAAGCATTCAATAATGTAATTCAATTTTGAAGTAACATTTTATCATAAAGTGGGTGAAACATATAATCATATTTTATTATGTCAATTTACATATTTAATGTTTAAAATCATTTGCCATCAGTGTGCGTTTCATTTCACAATATTTTCGTACAAAAAACTGGACTCTTTGAATTCGATCATTTGAAGTTTTTTTTTCAGTCCAGACTACTAAATATCGAATTCTTTTAAATTTTCAGAAAAATTTCTAGTTAATAGTTAACTAGAATTCGGGTTAAATAGGGTTAAATACGCCCTTACTATTTTTTCGGATTAAAATAACCAGAATTCTGGTTATTTTAATCAGAACTTCTCTTCGTTGAAAATTTATATATTTCCACCACACTGCTCGACAAAAAAATCTCACTTGAACTTCTAGAAAGAAGTTTAAAGATATTTAACTACAGGTAGCTGCTTATTTTAAAAACAGTTTAAGTTTGCCGATAGAATGAAAACAGAAACGCTTCACTTGTCCTTACAGGCATTTTTCGATGATACCAGGAATTGTATTAAAATCAACAGATAAGTTGTAATTCCACCAACGATCTGGAAAGAAGAATGTTATAAATGATACAATTTTTCTTGTCTTACATAAGGAATTGTGAATGAATTTTGCTTTTTCCACATACAATAAAGCAAAGAAGATATAATTATCATTTTAAACGTCGTAATTTTTACTGTCACTAAAAATTTTTTTAAAAATTTAAAAATAACTGATGCTGTCGTTAGATTTTTTGATGGGAAGACATACCGTAGTAATTAAGCTTGCATCCAAAGATATTCCTTTCGCTCTAAACGTGTTGTCACGCTGGAGGATTTGAAGAGAAAATAATTGCAGCTGAAATAATTTTTTTTTATTAACAAGGGCTTTTGTTTCAAACAAACTAGCATATAATACGTACTTCTTCCTTAAATTGAGCTTCATCAGCATCAATAAGTAGTTCATGAACTAATATCCCAGTGTTTACTGCTTCGTCTTTAGTTAATTGACATGCCCAAATTATTCCAACTAATTTTGAACAATAGTACGTTATAGAAGTAATGAAATAAGAGTACCAAATTTGCCTCTCAAGATTGATGGTTTTTTCATTACGCGTATGCAATAAATAAAAATATAAACTAAACGTAACTTCGGCAAATGTCAAAGTAATAGAGGCCATAATTTGAAAACTAAACGATTTATTCAGTTTGTCGATAACGTCGCTGAGAGCGTGATGCATTTTTTTGATTGTTCGTAATTTCAGTACTGTTAGAGGATTTTTACGTTTATGAAAAAATCGCATTAATATTTGAGATTCTTCTGCTAGAATGTTGTTTCTTTTCAATGCATAAAGATTTTCATTGATGTTTTTGAAACATATCAGTAATACTATTACGAAATTCATATATAATGTATCCATCATAAATATCACTAAAGTGCCATATAGTCCGTATATTTTACATAAACTGACGTAAATATTCTTATCATATATATTAGGAATTTGTCCTATTAAGAAAATAAAACCAAAAATATCCTTTATATAAATGAATTTTCGAATTCTTTGAAAAGCTTCACCAGGCACATTTGTAGAGATTTTAAATAAATCTTGAAGAAAGGAAACTCGAGAAAAACTGAGAAAAAGCGTTGTCACTCCAACAAAATGACAAATAATCGCATAACAATTTCCTTGGAGCATTTCAGGAACGTTATTGTATTGTAAAACTTGTGACACATGCGTTTGATACAAAATAACAATGCCATAGCCCACATATACCGTCATTGTTATGAAAGAAGTTATGAACCATGGTTTTGAAAATGAAATTTCTACATTCGTTACTTTGAACGGAAACAATCCATGAAGACGACAAAGAAAAAAACATGGTCGCATTAAAGATACAAGGTCTAATGCACGAAATAACTTTTTCGCCTTGGACACACTCATCGTTAAAAAACACACTTGCTTAGATGAGCTCTGGAAAAGCAATGATACAAATAAAAGACAAACAACCACCATGAAACTTAGATCAATCAATTTAATTAACAAAGTGCATCGTTACAATCATACGTACAATCATCCTTACCTAGTTAGATAATATGAATTGTTTATTCTTGAATTTTAATCAAGTATACTTTTACTCTGTGTATCGCTCATAAATATTGTTATATTGTTATTATTTTTTATTTTATAATAAATTAAACAATTTATAAAGCATTATATAAGTAAAAAGCGAATGCAAATAAGGCACTTGTAAAAGAAATCAGTATTAATGTGTATTTATTAATAACATATGTGTATATTGTATATTTATATCAACATTATATCTTTCGAAACAAGATACATTTATCAAATAATAACATTTATCATTACAGCTTTTTACTGAAATGACGGTTGGTTTTTCTATATTTCGGGAAATAAAAGACTCATTGAATTATATCACCAAAAATATTAAAATGTACATATTTGAAGTTCTCGTATATTAAACATAACAAGATAAGTAGCACAGAACAATTTTCCACTCGTTTAACTATATGACTATAGACATAGACTGTATCAAATTTACACACATGTAGTGTAACCTCATAATACTTTAGAATTTTTCTTCTTTATTAATATTGTAAAAAAATCTCTCAGTTACTTTTCTCCTATTTTATATTTTCTTATTTTACCTATATCTTACATAATCTCACATAGTACTATATATTAATACATTGGATCCAATGGCACAAAAACACAAAACTTATTTATTCGCACTATACATTCAATACAAAGTATTGGTCTATAATGGTGAATTAATACGTCTTTATTCCTTCTTGTCAATAACATTTTTTAGAAATGCTGGATTCTACATTGAAATTCTTTTAATAAATTTTGAAATAAATAGAATGCTACTGCTATTGAATGCAATAAAAATTGTATTTCGAATTTTCCATTCGTGCATCTGCATTATTTTAATAAAAACTTACTTTTGAACTAAGAGAACACTTACGTAAACTTTGCGATCTATATTTTTAATATGTTTTATAAATAATCTATGATAAAAGCTAAAAGCTATAAACGCTAATTGATATCTTAAGATTCACAAACACAAAACTCATACACAACACATTTCAAGGCGCAAGTACAAGTAACTTTCAAGTATATACACGTATGTAAAATTCATACAATAATTGAAGTGTATAATGAAGGTCGAAACAATAATTGAGGACTTGTTTACACGGAAAAAATTGTGTATCCAAATTAGGTTTAATACTTGGTTCAGGTATAAGCTATCGCTAAAAACGAATCACGCTGTCACACTTTTAAAAACTGCCATGACAACAAAGAAGTAGGACTATATGTTTTAATGTTTTATCCTGGCTGATTTACCAAGATGTAGGGGAGCGTCGTGTAATGTGGCGCGGTAGCAAATGCGGCACACTCAGTATTTACATATATTGGCGGATTTTGGGAGAGGAAGGACAATTTGATTGCATGTATTTAAGTATTCAGTGATGAATGGTAAAAAAAATTAGATAAATTAAAGCAATTATCAAAATTTTTCTAACCAAAATTTGTTTCTCATATTTTAACTTTTTACTTCTATCAGAAGTGCAAGAAAAAACGAATGAAAACTTATAGTAGCTTATTTTTAATTTATTGAAAGATTCCTAATATCAATTATTTTAAACCTTCCCAATGCTGTAATGATACTGCTATTTTATTAGTTGGGACAACAATTTTCTTAAATGCTGGTTCTAACTGAATAGTCACTGCAACTAATACAATAGATGTCCCAACTAATAAAATAGCAGTATCAACTAATAAAATAACAGTACCAACTAATAGGGAAATTGTGTTTAAAACGGTCACTCTGTTAAAACGGCCAATCTCTAATAATTAACTGGTTAAAAGTAATAAACAATATATGCAATATTTTTATACGAAAATATTGTGTAATGAAATGCACACCGATGGCAAATGATTTTAAACATTAAATATGTAAATTGACACAATAAAATGTGACTATAGATTTTAACTTCTTTATAATAAAATGTTACTTCAAAATTGAATTATATTATTGAATGATTTACCATATGTTAATGTTGCCATTGTTATTGGTATATTATAGTTCGTTCTCTAAACTTTCGTTTAAGCTTTTGTAACAATTTATAATTGTGATTTAATTAATTAAAAATAAAATAAATATAAATGGTCATAATCTTGTGTGTATAAAACGGTCAGCCGAAAGGGATTTTGCGCTATCCGAGCGTGTTGACAAATGTATCATACCCCACTTTTATTCTTTGGACATTGTAGAAAAAAATGTCGAAGTACCGTTTATCAGATTCGTATTCTAGAAATTATTTAATTCCTGAAAATATCAAGCTGATTAGTGTTAAGGTGTCCATTTTAGACACAATTACCCTAAAACAGCAGTACCATATCTTACAAACTAAATAGTTAGCCCACTTAACCATTTTTTTCAGTGCGTGCGTCTAATCTGACGCAGCATAACCATTTCCAATGCGTTCTAATGGTAACATGGCTAAAAAAAATGAATTCTAACCACAAATATGATTCAATCGTTCCCACTACCTCCAAAACATTTAAATATTCTTAAGCATAAGTTCTTTTCACCCAAATCTGAGTTTTTTCTGTACGCATACCATTTTTAATTAACAAAAATTCAGAATATAGAAGTGCGCCACATTATAGTTCCCAAGTCAGGTAACTTGACACAGATACACTTTTTGGGAAACTCAAAAGTTAACTGTTTTATTCGATTAAAAATTAATTATTTGCCTTATGTAAAGCAAAGCTAAGATATTTTTTTTACACATACATGCAAAACCGTCGTTTTGCATGAACCTTTGGCTCGGCTTCGTTCGCCTCCGCCTCGCCTCGGGTTCATGCGGCGCCTTCACACTCGCAGTGACCAAACCACCCGTTTGGTCTGGTATCGAAATATACTATTTTTACATGTTACATGTCTTGTTACAACTATATGGCTTTTATTTTTATTTCTATGCGAGATTTCCTGTAATGTGCGCCACATTACACCTCGCTACCCTGTTACCTTTTACTTTTTCGCTAATTCAGGTATTTGTATATCATAGCTAGTTTGTTACTGATTTAGCCACCAATTTTTTCCGTGTACATATTACTTATAAGCAAAAAAATGGTCTTGAATTAATATTGCACGCTTTACAAACTTTTATTTTTTTGCATGAATTTA
This sequence comes from Euceroptres primus, assembly GCA_037177015.1. NCBI lineage: Eukaryota > Metazoa > Arthropoda > Insecta > Hymenoptera > Figitidae > Euceroptres > Euceroptres primus. The sequence continues at coordinate 12,201 of JBAGKK010219413.1, read as the reverse complement.
CTATGACAGCATGGTATTCGGATTAAAGAGTTTTTTTTTTTGTAAAAATACGTATAGGATGTATTATATATCTGGTATCTTGCTTATAAAGTTAAAATAAATCAATGGAATGCCTGGGATGAATTTTTCTCTCAAACCGGGAGAATTTTTTTACATTTTTCCACGTGCATTTTGACGAATTAGTGTCAAAATCTCACGTCGAAAAAACTACTTACAAAAAATAAAATTAACCTTTGCTTCTGTTCACTGTCTAAAAACATATTTTCGTTCAAAATGTAGCCTTATATACTTCCGAGCTGATTTAAATGAATATTTCCATGGTGGAAGTAGGCAAATAACACGCAGGATTAGGTGGCGTGGACTAGAGGGGCCGACCAAATTACTTGTATGCAAAATTGTATGGGTTAGAGTGCGATTAGACCATACGCAGAACTTTTCGAAAACTAGCTTCGTCAGTGTTACGACATCTTGTCTATTAACTACGTCCACCATGATTTCTAGTTGAGTTAAATTTTAAGTCTTTAATGTAGTACGCTCGCGAATCGGCTTTTCGGAAGAATTTTTTCAAATTTTTACTGAATAAAAAGAACAGTGATATCTGTTCCTGAAATTTGGAAAAGACAGACCGTTTCCAACGAAGAATAATAGACATCAAAGTTGGCCAGTTTTGTACGTATAACCTATCTATATACAAGACTCGTGTTCACACTACTGTTTTAATTTTAAAGACTAAACGGTTTGACAGATTTTGATAGAAAACTAGCAGACAATAGAAGCTTATTGATTAGATTTGATAAAAAAAAAAAAATAACGAGAATTATTGACCTTTTCGTTTCGTAAATATAACCATGAAAATTAATAACATTTTAGCAAAGTTCGACGCGTGCATGGTTGACGTATTTCATGGTGACTATCTGTGTGAGCGCTTCTATGTGTCATACTGCTCTGAATAGAGACTCCGTCAAAAGTTTTCCCGATACAACTTGAACGTTTCCGATCTACTACCACGCACTGTATGCAAAAAGTTTTGAGGGCAAGGGCAGCGAGCGTACTACGTTAAGTATCATTCTTTGATTTACTATTGGATCAAAGCGCTGCACAATGGAAAAACAATTGACGAATCTTGAGATTCCTAAAGTGTCGTAAATTTTTTTCCTCGAGGGTTAAAAAATTGCGGAAAGCTCGGAATGTATTTACAGTTTATGTTTTATTACCAAAAACGAGAAAAATAGAAAATGTAATATTAGATTACCATATCCTTATTACAACAATATTTTTCCAATTATTTTTTTAAACATTAAAATTATTAAAGTTTCACTAGGATCATTAGGATTTAAATATTTGAAAGATGTGAATGTATATCTATAGTTATAATTTTCAATGCAGTGCTTTGATCTACTATCTCGAATCCAAAAATTATACTTTGAGACCTTTGAGATTTGGTGTAAAATTGATTTTTCTAAGGAAATTGTGTTTCCCGTTGAAACATTATTGATTACTATTTACCAGCCATTATAAATTCGGGATATAAATGTGAAAAAAGTTACTTTACGAAAATACCGACACTAAACTAAATTCTGAATTAATTTGTCAAAATACTGGCTTGCCAAAGTAAAAAGTACAATCTTGGATCGTAGATTTACTTTTAATTCTTAAAAGTATGTATAAATATGGATTTATCACTTTTCTTAAAGTTTGTGATTAATTAGGTCTAACTTTGCTGCTGTCTTAGGTCATTATAATATTATTGCACGACAATTTTTGTCTTTATTATATGCTTTCTACGACAAAAATTTTAATGTATATTTGAAATTTGACAAACTTTTTTTTGCAATTCCGATATCAAAAACAGTCAACAACAGTTTCAAAATAATTAGGAAAGAGACTGCCCCTCAGAGTTTAAGTAATTTTTTGCGATTATGTTTATTTCCTTAGAGTTTAAGTAATTTTTTGCAATTATGTTTATTTCAGACTTCTCCGCCCAAATTTAAAAAAATTTTTTGAACAGTGAATGTTTAATTGTTTACTATCAGTTCAGAAAGAATTTTTACCTGTTTTGTTGCAAGTTATAAGTAATAAATTAAATCATAAATGGCAAATTGTACACTTATATAATTTTCAGTTTTACAAAAAGAACCTAAGGTTCATAATGTTTTGTTCTTTGCTATGGACGAACAACATAGATTGTTTATACAGAAGTCTCAGCTGAAGTGGTGCCATTCGCCTTGAATGGACTGGTTTCTTTAGATCGAATTAAGTCTACCTAAGAGAAAATAAATTATATGTTTATCAATTTCAATTACAATTACAACATTAATCAATTTGAAGCCTCCGAAAGAGACTCGGGTAACACTCAGCTCTTTCTAAGACGTATCAAGTTCTATTAAATTCATGCTCTGGAAGTGTATTTTCAAACATGTAATCAAATAATTTATTTCGATCGTTGACTATATCAAATTATTAGTTAGAATTACGGTTAATGAACATAAAATGATCATGATGTCTGAATGGCATGATACATCATGGAGGGAGAAAGTTTTTTAGCAAAGTAAGTTGTAGAATTTGTCGATTATGTTTGTATAAAGGTTGCAATATTGGTTGCAAGTCAATTTTATGTAACCGTAATAATCTTTACTGCAAAATCGGAGTTACCATTGAATGTTTTTTTAAACCCAGTTACATACTATATTATTACAGGAGTGCTCTCGATGAACTCGAATCACATTATATAGTCATTCGCACTTCTGGCCCCCAGCGAGCTATTTTGGCGCAGTTTTCATACACAGAAGATGTCAAAATTTAATTTATAAATATTTCATAAAGTAGACGAGGGTATTGGTATTGGTCCCATATGAACTGAGGTTTAGTGATTCGGAAGAAAATAGTGACATCGTTTTCCGACGAATCCTGAAGTATAACAAGATTGAAGATTTTTATAGAAGAGGAATCGGAAGCCTAACTACCTACAACTCGGAAAATGTATGCGATTTTTAAAAAATTGGGGTCAAATGGGAAATATTAAGTGGAAGAAATATATAATTTTTACTGTCACAAGAGTCTAACCGTTTTATAAAATTAAAGTTCAATGCTAAAAATCAGCGTGAAGAAAAGAGCTTGGAAAAAAGAAATGTCAACAATTTCAATAAAATGAAGGATAAATTTTTCTCGGTTTTTGGGGTAGAAGTTACCTGCAACAGAAATTATTATTGTGGTCGCAGTACCCTGTGATGTAACTAATTTTTAGAGTAATTTTTCCACGATTCTGAGAGTAATTTCATCCTGTAACAATTTATCATTAGCTTTTTCACTAAATTGTACCATATTTTGAAAATTTTTGGTTGATTTCAACAGCTTCTTGAAACATGCGTCAAGCAGACAGAGGTCAAAAGTACGCGACCACTATATGATGTGTACTTCTGCATATAATATAGTATCATCGTTATTACTCACAGCCATATACGTGGGTGTGCAAGGTGCTCTTGCCGTGTAGGCCGTGTATCGTAGTTAGAATTTAGAATTTACGGTGTGCACCTTGATTGTAATTCCGCAATCCTCCATCGCCTCGTCTGCCAATAGAGCACCTTCTTTATTTGAGTGTTTCTTCTGCTTACCAACGCTGCATTCCCAAAAGAAATGCGATATGAAAAATTATTGAATCCTTGTGTAAATTATAAAAGTTCATTTTTCAACATTTTTTTCATCTTTTTCTCTGCCAGTAATTAAAAAACTGTAATTTGTTGAACACAAATACGAATTTATATCTTCAAGAACATACTTTATTACTTTTTGTTGCTTCTCGTTAACTTGTTGCCAGATTCCACTCCGATTGAATTCTTCGCTGATGTTAATATTTCCATTAGGAAGATTTCCTGTTGTTTCAAAGTCGAGATTTTCATTCGGTTCCTATAAGCAATTAACGACAGGTACAAATGAAATTAATTTCTATAAGGTGAGAAGAGCTATTTGATTATTTAAAAGGCCATGCATTGTATTGGATAGTGATTTTAAGAAAAAACAGCCTTTGTTCAAGAACGAAGCACTAAAATTAGTGACGCACATAAAAATATTTAAGCTGATTAATTATATTTTTTGCTAATAATATGTTCATAGACGCGAAAGCCAGCATGACTGAACTGATAATACCTTCATAACTTGAATATTATATAGTCCAAGTCTCCCATCTCGAGATTATCCACTAGGTGATTTAAGTCAAAGCGAGTGTATCATTCAAAAGCTTGGAAGAAACACACTGAAGGAAGGGTGCTTAAACGATAATATTTGAAGGAAGTAACAAGAAAAAATATTGTTAGTTTAGTGGATAGTGTATTTACATGAAAGAATATGGGTATGTAGGCAGGTTGTGTTGTGTGCCATATATAAATGCTGATTGACACAATTGATATGCAAATAGACTGGTTATCCTGTCTGCTCATCAGAAAACAACCAATTGCAGCTGATACAAAATTAGTAGTGTCATATACATTTGACAAATTTTAATTCTGCAAAAGACTCGCTAATAAAATGTTCCAAAAGTACAAGAGTATAAAAGGAAGTATTGCATTAAAAAAAAACTTAACGTTTGACACCCTTCATCCTTTTCATCAAACTGTTTCGAATCTTTCTGTACAATTTGACGTAACACAAAAGTATTAGGCAATGTTTCTTGAAAGTATTTCGATCAAGTTAAAACTATATTGAAAAGAATTTTAGTATTTTGATAGTTCTTAACAGCCAATCGAAATATTTACAAGAAAACTTGCATTACAATTAACACGGCGTCGTTCTTTTGCTTAATTACAAACGTCTACTTTCACCTGATTTACATTTAAATCGCCCATATTTATAATTATTGTAATACTGATTAGAGTTATGTATACTAACTGCAAAATACAGTAAAGTTATTTTGTCAAGTGAAGTATACATAATTATCTAAAACTTTAATTATCCCCTAGTTTCGTGTAACAATCTAACAGAATTTGTAAAATATTGAGACTTTCAACGTCTAATAATAATCGACGTTTTATTAGTTTAAAAAATCTTGTCCATTTCGAAAATCTATGTTACTATTATCTTGCATGTTAATAATTTAAACTTATAAATCAGGAATTTTCTTCGTAGAAAGTGCTTTTATCCTATTGTGACCACAGGACAAGGTGCCCTATGATCATTGGCTGAATGCTATTTACGGCAAGTTATTGCCCTTAAAATTTTAATAGCCGTGCTAACCTCTCCGCTTTCCAGGTGACGGAGATCATCCTCATGTTGTTTTTTACTGTTCTCAGGCATAACATCATCCAAAATTTTTAACTCACGTTGGGTGAATATTAAATCCAAACTTTTTCTAATCCCAATCATCACCACGAGCTGTATAAACAATATCAAATGAAACAAGAGAAATAACGAATATTAGTACCTAAATGCAGTTCTCACATTCAATGCATAATGCACTCACCATCAATGGAAACAGGATTGATGAACTGTGAAATGACTTAATTAGCCACAAACAGGCTAAACAAGTCAGCTGTATGAACGTGAACATGTGCACTCTTTTCAATGGAACCTGCAAAATATTTTTTATGCAGATTTATGTATGACCTTCTGCATGGTTTGAAAAAATTTGCAGTATCTTTCGCTACTACTATTCCGGTTAAATTATGTCAATTACTTACCTGTCGAAGAAACATGTAATCCGGTTGGTACTTAACGGGCATCAAAATTATAAGGATTCTATCGAAGAACTGGAGACCTTTTAATGATGAAACGCCCATGTACAAGAAGACACCGAATAAAACTGGCATCGGAATTCGCCTCAGCAGAGGAGTTAAAAGGACCGAGAGGCCAATCATTAAAAATATTAAAATGTGAGTAACCCGCTGTTCGCGAACACCTAAAAATTGTGGCTTCTCTCCAGGGGCAGCGCATTCTGACTCCAACTTCAAGGAATTAACGTGATTGATGGAGAGGACAGTTGCTGCGACGAACCAAGGCAAACCCATCACTGTGCATATTTCTATAAGAATGGCCAATACAAAAAGATCCAAATGATAACCGCATCCTTTCTGTTGGACAGTAAACATTTTATTTAAATTAACTACCTTCCTGATTAACAGAAACATTTGTTTGCAGGAACCAAGTGTGCAAGTAAAATGGTATGTTTACCTTAAGTTTATTTTCCTTCCTGTTGACGATCACAGCAGTGATTTGTTGGTCCATGAAAATTAAAATTGTACCTAACATGGCAGGAAGACCTGCTATAAGTGCACTCCACCAGGGATTGTGCTGAAAAGGCCATATTATCCAGCCTCTGTTTTGTAAAGTTGGTTTAAATTCAGCAGGAACTTCTAATTTTGGTGTACTGATGCCTACGTAGTAATCCAAAGATGACATCGAAAAGATTGCTATTATCACTGCAAAGTCGCTTACTATCTGTCTAACCTAAAATACGACCCTTTGTTAATTATGTTTTTACTTTTTAATGGATTTTCATTTTAATGGATTTTCATTTCAAAAATATTATCATAGGCTATTTTACATTTCATCTAGCTCTAGAGGTACTTTAAATGTACACTAATGAGAAACTTACTTTAGACGGAAAGAAAAGAGCGTTTTTGAAATCCTTGAGCTCAACGGACAGCAAAAATGTTCCCAGGAAGAGAATAATTGACATAAGGAACACATCGGGTACGTAATTGCAATGATCACCAATCATTGTACCATTGTAATTCTAGAGACATGAAGAAACTGTTTACTTCTACCTCCCTTTGTGAGTTGGAAACATTTAGTACCAACAAAAAAATATCTCATTACAATCATATATACCTACCTTGCAGGTGAGCTTATCCAGCGATGTCCAGTTAATATTGTCATAACTAGATGGAAAATAATTATCCGGAGACTTGCAGGAGCAGTTGTAATTGGGTACATCACTACCATGAGTATTTATTGGGTAATTTTTATTGATGGACAATACGTTTTCGACCGCCTATAACATAAAAAGTAGGAGGCTGCTTTTATAATCAGTTGAAGATAAAGGTTAAATTAAATTCAGTCCAATACACCATGGGGTATGTCTGTTATGTGCGTTTGATTTTTTATTTTGAAAAAATTTTTTTGCAAAATGTATTTTTTTAAATAAAAAATCAAATGCACATAACAGACATGCCCCATGATGTTTTCTATTATCCTTTTAAATTTCAGCGCGATATCTTAATTTGTTTAGCAATAGGACCGCTGAATATTATTTATAACGAAGTCAGTAACTTGTAACGTGATAACGTACCACATTCCCTTAAACGGCAGATTTATTATTGCAATTTTACTTTGGTTGTGAGACTTTATCGAAATCGAACTTGAACCTAAACTACATGTTAGAGGGGGGGGGGGGGGGGGACGAACTGAAGTCAAGTTTTTTTTTGTCTTGAAATAGTGTAAAGAAGAAAGGTGTCACTCACCTTAAAAATAAAAATAAAAGCTATCAAAGTCGCAAAATTTTCTTCCGTGAATCGCGTTATGTAGCACACAAATGCACTGGCATCAAGTGCTACAAGAATAACCAATATTCCACTGATCCACGTACCTATCCAGAAACGAAACGACATATAATTCCATGCGTACTCTCTGTAAAATTAAAGAAAACATATTTATTTAGTTATTTTGTTTGTAACGAACTTGTATATAGAAGAAATAAAAAAGCTGAAAAGTTGGTATTAGCATATTTAAAAATGTACTTTTATCCAATTGTCAGCATCTTTTTACAAATCAACACTAGTATAAACCTACTTGCAAAATTTGAAGACAATTTGCTCGAATACCAAAACTGGTCCAGTGGATCCCAAAATAGTTAAAGGTTGGCCAGAAAAAAAACCATAACCAATTCCGCACACAAATCCAGCTACCAACGACTCCATAGCAGCCATATTTTTGTCTGTTGCTTCACTGAGAAGTCCACCAAAAGTGATTATTGGTGCCAGACATGCGAAATAGAGAAAGATGAAAGATGCTACACATTGAAGAGCAAAAGCATCTTTGAAATCAGAGAAGTAGAATGGCGCTTTCCTCTTGACGTCATTAATTAGTCCTCCAAAAAGTTTTCCAGTTCTAGATAAACCGGATTCCTCTCGAAGCTTCTGTTCATCGGCTTCTTCGTCCACTTCTTCTTTCGGTTTTTCTTCCTTTGGTCTTTTCCTCGTGTCCTACATGTGATAGACGTTTTGTGATATACGTTACATTTGTACATATGTATGTACCTAGTGCCCAATATTGCGAGACACTCCCGTAATATCACATACGTTTATTCAACATCTACAAATTATCTAGCTTACCGGAATTGCTGCAGGTGGTTCTATTCTAATAGTTGGATCCCATTCTCCCGGTGGAAGAACAGTTACGGCATCTAGAAATTCATCAACTCCAGCGAGAAGGTGATTTCTATTTTTTGCTTTGTAAGCTACATCGTGGAAGATTTCATCGGACATCAAAGTTGCCATAGCTCTTCCTATCTCATGAAAACTGGATATACCTCCCTGAAATATCGATATTCTCATTGATTATACACATTTAAACATAAGTCGAAGAAAGAACTTTTTAAGGAAACTTAAATTTAGTACAGAAATTATGGATTATCATTTTGATTTGTAGAGAGGGTCAAATTTTCAAACTGCAACAATAGAAAGTAGTAAGTACTCTCATATGATTCATGTTCGCAGAATGAGTTTTTCTAAACTATAATAATGTATCCCTTAATCTCTCAATTTTGTATTTTTGTGAACTTTTTGATTAAAAGTCGTAAAACAAAAACTAAACAGTAAGTCAGTTGGCTTGCAAAGATGTTTCTTTTTTTTTTATTTCACAGAAAGCCTCCGTGCATATTATTCAGAAATTGGTATCATATGAAATGCACAATCCAAAAATATTATGCCTGATCTACTTCCTTACCGTTGGTCCAAGAAGAATAAAAATGAACCTTGTTGGTACAGGAACTTCAGTTAGATCTCCCAATATAAAAGCTTGGCTAAGTCTTATGAAAGCAGATAACGTCTTGTCCAGAAAGTCAACTTCTCCAACAAGGATGTTGCTAGCTTCTGCTCCTGGTGGTATTTTACGCATAAAATGCGTATTACCCTAAAAATTGGACGGATACTTATAGAATCTGCATTTTTGTTTTTTTTAAGATAATTAATATTCCGATTTTGAAAAAATCACCTTTCCGTTCTCCAATCCCGAAGAACTATGATTTCTGCTGATAGAAATATTGCTTGGACTCCGATCCATTCCATTGATGATTGGTTCTTGACCTGAAATATTTCTAGCTTATTGCCTACTGCATTATATTTAGTCAAAACGTTGACTCGCTGACCAGAATACAATACACCAGAATGTAATATGTAACAATTTGCCTCATGCATAGCAGAATCATTCGCATGCATTAGCATGAGCACAACATTTAAAAATACTTAGCAAGCTGACTGTTAAAGTTTGCGAGTAATACATCTAAGCAGAAAAGATGTTAGACATAAAATGAATTTATTACGATGGGAGTGCGCCGGATGTGCATAAAACGATTAGAAATTGGACACAGGTTATTATTTTTCTACAAGACTTTTATAATCGATACTAGTTCACTGTAAAAATGGAAAATCTGTAGTAGAAAGATATATGTGGTTAATTGACATTTTAAGAAACCATTAATTTAAAGACGCCAAAAATGTTAAATATCATAACCGCACTCATGTCAATGAGTGCAAATCAGTTTTAGGATGACCATTATTTACGTCTTCTAAAAGGATAATACGTCAAACATTTTGTATCGAAAAATTAAAAGAGAATTTAAATTCATGTCAGGTCAAGATAAGCGCTAAATTTACAAAAATTAAGGACTGCTATTACAAAAATTAATTTCAAACTTCCAACTTTACCCAAATACTTATCGCGATCAGTTTTTTTTGTTTTACCATGACAACACATGTGTTTTGAAAGACATAAAGTTGTTTCAGTAAAAAGTTATTTTTTACAACACCCACCTTTAAAGTTGAATTTTACGTAAACTAAATAATGCGTAAAGTGACTTATTTTAAAACATTTCGGGAATGGTGTGTAAAGTGATTACTTTATGTACCGTACAACGTTTTTCTATGTACAACATTTGTATGTAAAATAGGACGCAGGATATAATATAACGTTCTTCCAGAATGTTGGATATACAACACTATTCCCGAATGAGGAATATAAAACATTCTTTCGGAATGTGGGGTATACAACGTTATTCCGGAATGTTGCATTTACAATTTTATTCAAGAATGTCGGATATGCAACGTTCTTCCGGAATGGTGGAAGTCCAACGTTCTTCCGGGACCCGAGATATAAAACTTTCTTCTGGATTAATTCTTGAAATAGCTGAACCCGAAGCCCGAACCAAAAAAAATTGAGTTGGATTCGGGTCTTGTACATGCCTAGTTCTCAATTTGTTTCCGAGTGACAGGTTGTGACAAGGATCTTGACACCGTACTATTGTTTTCTGCAATTTTGATTCAACTTTCTCGGAAGGGTGTTGCAAAAAATAGTGTGTGGTACACGTGCGCAAAGGTGATTTTTCACTCGTGTTATATGCATCACTCGCCTTCGACTGGTACTCGTGAAATCATCTGCTTTACGCACTTGTATCACTATTAAATATTATCTGCAACAAATTTTATCCTGAGTTTTTTATATGCATACATAATTTTCCAAGCAACGAGTGCCTAGAAATATGTTTGGAAACGATGAAAAAATATTTCCGGCTATCGTGGAAAAATAGTCAACATTATTTTTTCACTGTTGAAAATTGTCAAACGATTTTCAGTAGTCATTATTTCACTGTTCGAAAGCGGCCGACGTTTGCCAAAAAAATTTTATTGTAGCACTTCCAATCATTTAGAAGTATTTTACTACGCCAAAAAATTCAATTCTATGATTGTAGAGTTTGTCTGTTAATATATGTTAGAGAAGAGGTTGTGTTTATAAGCAATTTACGCGTTTTATTTTTCTCGAGTGCTGAAAAATAATAGTTGAAATATATCTTGAGAGAGCAGAGTGTTTTTCCGTAGACTTTTAGGCGCTGAATTATAAGTATAGCAACTAGCAACTATTATGTACTAAGACGTCAGGTTTTTGAGAAAATGTAATTAAAAATTCATTGCGTAAAGCAAAAAATTTATAAGGATTTCACTTGTGGATTCTTATTTAGCATCAAATATTCGACGGGAAACCAGCAGCTGCTTTCGCAAAACACATTTCAAATGTCTAACAGACTAATCAATATCAACTGCTTAGTTCCGTATAGCGTCTTGTTTATAAAATATGCCTAGGCACATATACATAAATAAAACTAAAAGTACCATTTTTCATAAGAAATTTTTTCTATAGAATAATACATAAAAAACACATAAATAAACTGCAATCACTGAAAAATCAGAGTTACCGGGAAAAAGAAAGCGGCTGGTGGTACTTAGTCCTGCACCTGCTGAGCCGGAAAAGGTTGGGGCAGAATTTGACTCCTCCACTATAAAGCATGGAAGTTCATAAATTACGCACGCTAATAGCTTACTAGCAGTTCTTATTTTCAATTTTATGAAGGAAAGCTATCAATAGGATTTTTTGCTTATTATTCATGTAAAGAAACGTGGATAGATGTATTGTGAACGATCACTGATGTATTCTTAAAGTAAACTTATTATTATTATCTTTGAAAAGTAACATTTTCAAAAGAGAATTTTATAATTTATAAAAAAAAATACTTACTTGTTTGTATTGAACATTTGATTTGAAAATATATACTAAAATCTCTCACTCAATCCTTACAGTACTCATAAGACACGAGGCTTTAAAACTTAAGTGTGAAGCCTCTTAATCATCACCAAAACTGTAATTAATATATTGGAATATTTTTGTTTAAAATTATATTTCGCACAATGAGGATAAATTGAGTCTGATTGTGTTTGTAATTTTTTAAAAGACTTTTTTTTTATTGTAAGTTTCCTTTTTCCTAAAATCTATAAGTATTTTAAATTTAAAACATTATATAGGTAGCTTACTCTTTCCTTAGTGATAAAATTCACATAATCCTAATTGTTACGTACTTTCTAAATATTAGTGATGCATGTCGAGCCGATAATTCTCGCTGCTCGTTCGTGATCGATCGTTCCTTCTTTTGTTATTTCCCGATCG
>JBAGKK010219312.1:0-19140 GCA_037177015.1 Euceroptres primus | reverse complement strand
TATTTATTTTAATCAGTCAAATATTTATTTTAATCAGTCAAATATTTATTTAAATCAGTCAAATATTTATTTAAATCGCTTGAATCAACCAGACATTTTTTTCCTGAGCAAATATAATGAACGATCCCAGAATACACACAAGAGTGAGGAAAGTTTCTACATGGTAGATATAATTTTCTCCGAGTTGGCTTCCGGTCGACAAGGAGTCTCGCGAGAACGTGGTGATAGTGAGGGGAATGAGAGCAAAAAAAAAGAGAAAAAAGTCGTCGATGAAGAAGAGAGAAATAAATAAAAGTGTCGAACGTCTTCGCGTCTAAGGAATCCCGCTCGGCAAGGTCGAGAAACGGCCTAGCCCCAGGCAGTACCGAGGACTTACTACATACATACAAGCTGTGTAATGTGTATGTTGTATGCAATGCACATAAGCTTGAGTACGAGCATACTCGCGTTCTTAAAGACGACCAGGCACCAGACATGTATCAAATCCTGAATGTCCGTTCAGCCTGGTCCATTAATTACCTCGATTTTTTATCACGTGACGCGGAACTGATTTGACATATTGGCAAAGATACTCGCTTTTGTTCCAGTTTCTCCTTAAAACCAAATCGAGCCACTTTTTAATCTTTAATGCATAAATATAAATAGATTAATAGATACTAGTACTACTAATACTACTAGTAAATTTCTACTAATAATTAGTAAAAAACTACATATATACTAATTTTTAGTTAAATTCTACTAATTCAATTAGTAACAATACTAATTGAATTAGAATTTGACTAAAAATGAGAAGTTTTCTACTAATTATTAGTAGAAATGCTTACTAATTCAATTGGCGGAAGATTTCTCGCTATTTCACTAGTATTTGTTGATTAATTCCGATTCAGAGAGTATCACTGAGAAAACTGGTTCGGACAACAAAACGATTTGGTTGCTATAGAAATTTTTTGATTATGTCAACCACATTTTGATTCTTTCAACAAACCTTTTGTTGAACCATTAAAAATTTTTTTAATTCAACCAGAAAAGAGATTTTGTTGATTCAACAAAAGGTTTGTTGGCAGAACCAAAAAATTTGGTTGCTTCTATAGCAACCAAATCGTTTTGTTGTCCGAACCAAACAGTTTTCTCAGTATATATTAGGTATTATACATTACACTCTAAATTTGAATTAGTGAAAAGTGAGCCACTAATTTACTTTAGTGAAGAATTTTACTAATTATTAATAATTTTTTACTAAAACTTTAGTGAAAAGTTCTACTATTTTGATCACGTTTTACTTTCTGTGATTGAACTGATAATTAAAATTTCAGTTACTGTGATTGAAAATTCATTTTAGTTGAAAATTCATTCATTTTGGTTGCAAATTTATTTATTTTGGTTGAAAATTCATTTATTTTTTATTAAAAATTCATTTACTTTTGGTTAAAAATTCATTCACTTTTGGTTGAAAATTGATTCAGTTACAATAATTGAACAAAACTTCAACTAAAGTAATTGAAGTTTTTTCTAACCGCGTAATTATTAGTAATTTTTAAATAAAACTTTAGTGAAAAGTTGAAAACTACTAAAAAGAAATAGTGAAATAAAACTAATAATAAGCAGCAATTTTCACTAAAGTAAGTTAGTCATTCACGTTTCAGTAACTCAGATTTAAAGAGAGTGATTGGATATTGCCAAAATGTTATAACCATTTTAAGGCATAGCCATTTCCACATTTCCTTTGATAAATAACTTGTTTCTGAAAATATCTCAATAGAGTAATTATTAGGGTGCCCATTTAAATTCTACTTATTTTTTTCAAAGGTTTATATCTCCTAATAATAATTTATATCTCCTAAAATTAAACAATTTAACAAAATAATGAATCCCTATTTTTTTTAAATAATGTTTTGGTACCTGCTCAAGGAACTTAAAGTTATAAATACGGTTAATTTTTTTTTCTCAAAATGAAAAAATAGGCGGTAATTTTTTTGGTTTAAAGAAAATTATTAGGTGGTAAAACCTGAAAAATATTTTAAAGTGACGCTTATGAGGTATCAAAATAATCTAAATTTTAAAGAATGTAATAGCCTTATCCCCTAATATTTTTCCTTATAAAAAAAACATCCCATTTTTTGTTTTTGACAAAAAACATATTTTAGAGGTCGCTCAAGGCGCATAAAGAGAAAAAAACGACTTTTTCCCCATTTTCTCTAAAATTGTTGGTTTTAGCGAAAAAAATATATACGAAAAAAGATGTTTGTTTTTTTCAGCGAATAATTTTTTTTCGTGCTCTATTTGTCCCAGAACCGTTTTGGAGGCAGTAAATCACTTAAACATGGTGAAAAAGGCTTTTTTTACCATTTTTGTCTGAAACTTTTGATGAAGATGTGAAAGTAATTTATATGAAAGGTAAATATACTTAAAATGAACAACTTTTGCTTCAGATATTACATGTTAAAACTATTAATTTAGTTAAATCAATTTTGTTCATTTAGAATTTTTTTGACAGAAACATTATTTATTATAAACTCTTTTTAGCTAGTAAATTATCATTATTTTTAAACTTTTATTACATTTTTAATATCGAAATAAGTTTAATTTGATTTCAATCCCTTAACAATAGTGGACTTTTCTGAATTATTAAATTTTTGGTGGTACACTATTGTACTATTGTACACTATTGTTAAAGGATTGAAATCAGATTAAACTTATTTCGATATTAACAATGTAAAAAAAGCATAAAAACAATGATAATTTACTTAGTACACTATTGTTAAAGGATTGAAATCAGATTAAACTTATTTCGATATTAACAATGTAAAAAAGCATAAAAACAATGATAATTTACTAGCTAAAAAGAGTTTATAACAAATAATGTTTCTATCAAAAAAGTTCTAAATGAATAAAATAATACGTACTTCTTAAAAGAAACTACAAAACTATTGATTTTACTAAGTGAATAGTTTTAACATATAATATTTGAAACAAAAATTGTTCATTTTAAGTATATTCACATGTAATTTATTTTAACACCTTCATCAAAAATTTCAGACAAAAATTGTAAAAAAGCCCTTTTCCCCACGTTTAAATGATTTACTGCCTCCAATTCGGTTCTGATACAAAAAAGGTATAAATAAAAAATGTTCGCTGGAAAAAAACAAACATCTTTCGAGTATATTTTTTCGCTAAAACCAACAGTTTTAGAGAAAATGGGAAAAAAGTAGTTTTTTTCTCTTCATGCGCCTTGAGTGACCTCTAAAATATGGTTTTTGTCAAAAACAAAAAATGGGATATTTTTTTTTCTTAGAAGGAAAAATCTTAGGGGATAAGAGATTTTTGCATTTTTCAAAATTTAGATTATTTTGGTACCCCATAAGCGCCACTTTAAAATATTTCGCAGGTTTGACCGTTTAATAGTATTCCTTAAATCAAAAAAATTAACGCCTATTTTTTCATTAAAAAAAAATTACCACATTTATAACTTTAAATTTCTTGCGGAGGTATCAAAATATTATATGTATAAAAAAATAGGAGTTCATTATTTTGTTAAAATGTTTAATTTTAGGAGGTAAGATCTTTGAAAAAAATAAGTAGAATTGGAATGGGCACTCTAGTAATTATCCTAAGTGAAAAAATTATGCATAATAAATTATGTATAAAATAAATTATCGATAGTCACTATGCACAAAATTATGCATACGCAGGAAATGTGAAGGTATCAAAATAATATTCAGGATTGCTACATGATAGGGAATTCTGGAAAGTCGGGTATTTAAAAATGGTCCTGGAAAGTCAGGGAAATTCTGGAAAGAGTCAGGGAATTCAACAAATTATCATTATAACTCAACCGTTATAACTATATTTTAACAATTAAAATTATGTGAAAATATAATATTACAAAATTATAATATTCTATAATTATAATCATATCGTCAGTTGACGGTCAGGGAAGATGAAAAATTAGTCGGAAAAATGTCAGGGTGTTTTGAAATTGAACAGTGACCAAAGAAATCAATTGGGGCTTTCTCAATAATGAAAAATTCCCCTTTTCTTTGCGGGGATGTTTGCTTCGAGTTTCCTTGTTACAAATTTATGTTTGCTGAACTGCCGGATCAATTAAAAATACTAGTAAATGTCGAAAAAAGCAACAAAGATTGCAAAAATGCCAAATTTCCACTTTTTGAAAAAAGGAGCCAATCAAGTCAATCAGGACTTTTTCAATAATAAAAAATTTCCCATTTTCTTTGTGGGGGATGTTTGCTTTGTGTTTCGTGGTTACAAATTTATGTTTGCTGGACTTTAGGATCAATGGAAAATACCAGTAAACGTAAGAAAAAGCAACAACGATTGCAAAAATGCTAAATTTCCATTTTTTGGAAAAAGAGACCTATGAAATCAGTCAGGGTTTTCTCAATAATGATTATTTTCCTGGCTTTTTTTGCTCCGGATGTTTGATACGGATCTCCTCGTTACAAATAAACTTTTTTTGTCGGCAGAATCATTCAAAAATACCAGTAAACTTCGAAAAAAGCAACAACCATTGCAAAAATGCCAAATATCCACTTCTTGGAAAAAGGGGTCAATGAAATCAATCAGGGCTTTTTCAATAATTAAAAATTTCCACTTTTCTTTGTGGAGAATGTTTGAGTCACATCTCCTTATTAGAAATCAACGTCTTCTGGTCGGCAATATCAATTAAAAATACCAGTAAACTTAGAAAAAACAGGGTTTCTAAAGCTTAGGGAATGAAAAATGGTCAGGGAAAGTCAGAGAAAGCCTGGAAATAGCCAGGGAATTTTTTTTTATTTAAAAAATTATATTTATAACTCAACCGTTATAATGATAATTTAACAGTTATAATTGTATAATTATAATATTACAAAATGACATTATTATATAATTCTAATTATAACGGCAGTTAACGGTCAGGCAAAATGAAAAATTGGTCAGGGAAAAGTCAGGGAAATTCCTCGGGAAAGTCAGGGAATTTTGAAACTGGGATTTTGTAGCAACCCTGATATTACAAAAAAAGGACATCTATATATAAAGTTTCTTGAATTTTCAACCGCTTTGCATTTATTATGATTGTAAATTCATTTACTGTGGTTGAAATTTTATTTACTGCGGTTGAAAATTCATTCATTATATGTACATATAAATTATGCATAATTTTTCCATCTGGGTTTTCCAAGCACATTTATACATTTCCCTAATTTAACGGATAGTCTTGTATTCAGATTTCCTTTTATATTTCCTTTCTTGCCAGAAAATTTATTTAGTGTAGCGAATTATACTTTACTTCACCGAAAATGAATTAAATTGGTAAGCGTAATGAGTTCAGTGGGAAAGTTTTCTTCCTCGAAGGCCGACCTTCGAACGATATCGTCGTCTGCATTCTGAAAATTTAGGAGAAGTCGTGCAGATCGAACGTGCAGGAAAGTTTTGCTTGCAGGAAAATTTTGCACTTAACGACGATACGTGACCGATCGGAAAACATGCAATGTCGCGCAAGAAATTCTGATTGAACAATGCACTTGCATATTCGTGAACTAATCTGCTTTTATAAAGCATTATATGAAAAACTTATAGTTTTTGTAAGGCCAGAAGAAAACGATTTCTTTTGGATTTTTTTTTAAAAACGTGTCTATATTTTTATACATAAGTTTCTTTGTTCAATAAAGTAATATTTAAAGACTATTTCATACAATTTTCATGTAAAAATAATTAATTATTAAAAAGTTATAGTCGATGACGCGAAATGCCTTCTTAAAAAGCATGTTTTGCAATGAGAACTGGATCATCTGAAATCAAAAATCGAAAATAATTTAGTTAATATGTA
Organism: Euceroptres primus; assembly: GCA_037177015.1. Classification (NCBI taxonomy): domain Eukaryota; kingdom Metazoa; phylum Arthropoda; class Insecta; order Hymenoptera; family Figitidae; genus Euceroptres; species Euceroptres primus. Next base: position 13,316 of record JBAGKK010219312.1, on the reverse strand, counting down.
TATGTGTATATCTAGTCTATAATCGAAGCATTTGAGAAAAAAAAATAATTTTGGACAAGATGGCGTTGAAAGTGAAGCGACCGATTTTCAAAATCATAACTTCACTTTCAACGTCCGCCATTTTGTTCCAAATTATTTTTTCTCAAATTCTTCGATTAAAGACTAGATAAGCTAACATATTAACTAAATTATTTTCGGTTTTTGATTTTAGATGTTCCAGTTCTAAGCAGGAGTGCTCACCTTAAAACATGTTTTTAAAAAGGCATTCCTCGGTATCGACTGTAACTTTTTAATAATTAATTATTTTTACATGAAAATTGTATAAAATAATCTTTAAATATTACTTTATTGAACAAAAAAACTTATATAAAAAAATATGCACACGTTTTTTTTAAACAAAAATTAAAAAATAATCGCTTTTTTCTGACCCCACAAGTAGGGATAACCCTTTAAGTTACACCTTAATTTGATGCGTATTTTACAAAGTTCATACGATTAAATGTTCAAGAAATATTGAAAAGGCAATAAATTTCGATTTTGAAAAAATATGTATTTTGCCTGTCTTAGACAACCCGGTATCTTAAGACGGTGGCACCTAAAACATAAAAATCATGTTATTAAACACTTGATATTGACAAATTTTATTCGTAGCATATTATTTAAATGTACCATTGTGAGAAATTATTTGTGCAAAATACATTATAGTACATAAAATAAGGAAATCAGAAAACCGTTGGTCTGAATTTTGTTGCATCTCTTTTTGAATGATTTAAAACAATTGAATTTTTCACTGATTTCATATGTTTTTGTTTTTTGTTGCAACTCAATTTGTGTTTGAATTCAGTGTTAAATTGAAGATCGCCATTTTCCTATGTTATAGTTGAATTAACTAAATATTTTTCTAACTTAGTATATTTTCTTTCCTTTTGAATCTTGCAATTTCTAAATTTCTTTTTACAACTTTGTAGATGCTTTTGAATTCTCGCAGGAATGGAATATTTAATTTAATTAATTTAATTTTAATCTCGTATCTTGATAGCTCAAAAATGATGCGACTTAAATGCCAGAAATTTAGTTTGATATACATTTCAATAATAATAATAATAATAATAATAATAATACATTTTTTAATAAGAATTTTCGTCTGATATGAAGATTAAGGCCATGTTTAGTTTTCCATGAAGATAAATAACGTATATGTATCCAGGTTGAAAGATATAATTTCTGAAAATAGCTTGATATTTCCACTTTGTTTAGTTATTTATGCAGTTTTTGAAAGAGACACGTCCTTGCAATCGAATTACGTTTTTTCATTCCGCACGTTTCGAATGACGAACTCCATCCACACACTCTAGGTCGCGTTCCAATTCTAGGAGAGTGCGGAATATCACCTGTTTAGATTCGATGCACCAATGCTGCTCACGTAGTTATCCTGTCGGTCATCTATTTCGAAGGTACTCTCTTTATCTGATCGATATATCAACTCGTTTAGGATTGTTACTGTTACATTCGCCTATAACTCGTCTGCAATCTATCCCCTGTCAGGTTTCTAAACGAAGTGATTTCCGAAACCTGCTCCTGCTACTTCCTTTAAAGATTTAAATTGCAAAAACCGTTCCTCTACAACCTAATAAAATCAACTTTCCACTACTTTTGCTATTTATATTTGTAACAGCAAGAATTCAATAATACACTGCGAAAAAGTAATCTGCTAAAATGACAGAGTATATTTTTTTCTGTACAATATTTACAAAAACAGTAACCATGTAAATTTAAAGGAACCATCATTCAGTTTTCATAATATATTGTAGGAAAAAAAAGAGTCTATTAATTCCAAAGTGGCAAAAAGTTAGCATATCTTGTCACTAGTTTTCGTTCTACAATCTGTATAAATGAAGTTATCGCTACCTGCAGGCTCTTCTTTCTGCATCGCTGAAATTCGATTTTGAAAACGCTCCACTGAATGTTACTCGTTACAATGGAAACGAGTTTATTTTCATTTATTTACATTTATTTTCATTTATTTACAGAGAAAAAATGAAAATACCTCAGAGATTAAAAATACATTCTTGAAATTATATCATTTCATTCATCGGTTTTTATTCATATTACAAAATGAAGATTGAAAACAATGCAACTGTTCCGTTAATTTTAATAAAACCTGGATTGCAGTTTTATTCATTATTTCTACCAATGAAGATGAAAACATGATAAAAGTTTATTTGCGGAAAAATTTGTACTCATGGTTGGACCAACAATGCACAAATTGCGTTATCGTTATGTAATTCATTGCAATGCGAATAAGAAATCCTTTTGTAAAAGATACAGTAGGGTGGGGCTATTATGTACAAGTTTTACGTATTTTTCGAGGTTTTTTTTAACTTTACGCCCAAGACATTTTTTTTAGCTTTTACATTTTACAGACAGAGGACTTAATTCAGAAGAAAAATCAATATTTTTTAGATTTTTAAATCGTTTTCTACTTATTAATAATAATTGTTGAAAAGCTGTACCTTTTTGTATCGCCGATCTTCTAAATATTTACAACTATTGTTTTTTTAATGTTTCAAATGAATAAAGCAATTTTATAATACTAAAATACTATTTAAAATTATTATTTAACTGTTTGAAAATACTTATGATGATGATACTGATGATAAAATATGAAAAAAAGTGTAATTAAGAAATTCATATTAATTTGATATTTATCGGACAGAAAAAAATAAAACAATTAAACATCAACACTAATATTAACGAAATATATTTTTAGAAGGATCTATAATTTGTTTAACATACACCTAAAATTCTAAGGTCATTTCTAACCATTTAATTTACTGACCATCCCCAACTGAGCAATTTAACTGATATATAATCTATAATTTAACTGATACAAATTTTCCCCTGGAAAAAAATAGCTCTATATTAAAATACATAATAACATAATAATATACGTATAACTTTTTAGACATAACATTTTCTCTTATAATTGAAGTTAAAATCTTCAAAATGCAGCCCAAAAACTTGATTCTGTCATCGATTGAGCTGCAAAATCGAAAATAATAGAAACTGAAAAGTGAGGTTAGGTTTCTGACAGGCATCCTCATATTTTATAGTTATATTTCGAAAACTAATAATTATTGTGAAATATTATTTCAACTTAGCTTTTTAAAAAATAAATAATTAACAAAAAGAAGCAGAAAAGAAGCAAATACCCGACTGAAAAATTGAAAAATTATCACATAGCATAATTTGCTGAAACAGTCGAATTGTACTGTCGCACTGTGGGAAAAAAATGACTTTTTTGGTTCAAAATAATGTACAACCCACAAATATTGACCGATTTGGATGTAAAAAATTTGAAGAAAGCTGATAAAATTTTCCAGAGAATTGACGAGCCTGATTTTTGATGTAGTTTTTCAATTTTTTTTATAAATAAACAAATATAACGAAAAAATTGCCATTTTTTCTACTTGACGTTCCCGGTGTTCGTCAATAATAGGAAAATTGTTGCAATCGTTTACGTTTCATAGAGTAACATTAGTTCAAGATGTTTCATCATGAGATAATAAACAAAAAATTTTTTATAAACAAATTATTTTTTGAAAGTGTGTTTTCTATCATTTTCAACAATTTTACGTTTTTTAAAGTTATATTGCAAGAAATTTGGATGAAAACAATATTATAATGGAGAAAATTTCTCTTAAGATTTTTCTTGTTAATATTATAAACAAATTTAATAAACAAATGCATTATTCAGGCATTTGTCGACAGAAAAATTCGTTTTTTTCTATGTCAGTTCTTTTAATTAGGAACTTTATAATAATTTCAGTAAAATTCATAATTTTTTGTTAAATCTTATGATTTTTTTAAACAAATTTAATTTAAAAATTCATTATTCGGGTATTTGTCGACGGAAAAACTCGTTTTATTCAATATCAGTTCTTTTAATTGGGAACTTCACGATAATTTCAGCATCATTCATAATTAGTTGATTAATTTTATGTTTTTTTTAAAACAAATTTGATAAAGAAATTCAGTATTCGGGCATTTGTCGGCGGAAAAATTCGTTTTTTTCGATGTCAGTTCATTTAATTAGGAACTTCATAAAAATTTTAGCAAAATTCATAATTTGTCGATAAATCTTATGATTTTTTTAAACAAATGCATTATTCGGTCATCTGTCGACAGAAAAATTCGTTTTCGATATCAGTTTCTTTAATTAGGTACTTCATGATAATTTCAGCAAAATTAATTATTTTTTTATAAATCTTATGATTTTTTAAACAAATGCATTATTTGGGCATCTGTTGACGGAAAAATCCGTTTTTTTCTCGATGTCAGCCCTTTTAATTAGACACTGCATGATAATTTTAGCAAAATTCATAATTTCTTGATAATTTTTATGATTTTGTAAAACAAATTTAGTAAACAAAAGCATTATTCGGGCATTTGTCGGCGGAAAAACTCTTTTGTTTTAATGTCAGCCCTTTTAATTGGGAACTTCACGATAATTTCAGCAACATTCATAATTAGTTGATTATTTTTATGTTTTCTTTAAACAAATTTAATTTAAAAAATGCATTATTCGGGCATTTGTAGACGGAAAAATTCGTTTTTTTCAATGTCAATCCTCTTAATTGGGAAGTCCATGGTAATTTCATCAACATTCATACTTAGTTGATAAATTGTATGATTGTTTACAACAAATTTAATAAACAAAAGCATTATTCGGGAATTTATCAACGGAAAAACTCGTTTCTTTCAATATCAGTCCTTTGAATTGTAAACTTCATGATAACCATGGACTTCCCAATTAAAATTCAATTAAACATTGAAAGAAACGAATTTTTCCGTCAACAAATGCCCGAATACCGAATTTCTTTATTAAATTTGTTTAAAAAAGTAAAAAATTAATCAACTTATTATGAATGTTGCTGAAATTATCGTGAAGTTCCCATTTAAAATGACTGACATTGAAAAAAAACGAGTTTCTCCGTCGACAAATGCCCAAAAAATGAATTTGTTTGTTAAATTTGATTAAAAAATTCATAAAATTTATCAACTGATTATGAATTATGCTGAAATTATCATGAAGTTTCTAATTAAAATTTATCAACCAATTATGAATGTTGCTGAAATTATCATGAAGTTCCCAATTAAAAGGACTGACATTGAAAAAACTGAATTTTTCCGTCGACAAATCTCAGAACCACCTGATTTCTCTATAAATCGTCTGTCTCTTGATTTATCGATGAAACGTGCTCTATAATCACAAAATCGGAAGTTCAGTTAAGTTAAAGTGAAATAACAAACGTACCAAAAGCGACAAAGTGCAAATTGATTAACGAAACACTGTTCGAACGGAAACTTGGCGCGCGTTCAAATTAAGTGGAAAAAAGGAATAGTGCTTTGATTGCAGTTAATCTCGTGGAAGTACGAAGACCAGTTTAGAGCATTCGATTCGATCTTTCGTTTTAACTTTGGTTAAAATTCAAACTGATTCAACATTATGTTAATTCACTTTATTACATAAATATTAAATAACATTAATTGTAATTTATTTATTCTATACATAATATATATTTTGTTTGCAAACTATCTTTATGAGATAATAATTCATAAATCATTTTTTTTTGTTTCAGGTGAGTTACATTAAACATGATTTTCAAATACAATTTCTGGGGGAGGTAAGGAACTTTTAATATCAGTATTAGATTTTTAAGTTTGAAAAGAATCATTAACGATTTTAACGTTTTAAGGTTAAATAATCCAACTCTATTTATAGTTCAACTTGATATACGTCAGACAGTGATCAATGGTTTTGAAATACTTGTGTCCTCCGTACATTTCAATGGAAATAGGAACTCTTTACTTTCCCTTCTCCGGAATTACTGATAATTAACACGATAATGACAGACAATGAAATCAACGTGGCTAGCTTCGTGCGCATTGGATATATGTGCATCGATTTAATTCTAATTGCATTCAGACTATATTACAGTTCAATACAATAACAGAAAACATTCTTTTACGTCAGATTTTTGCATCAGAAAATATTCTGTTACGTTAGATTCGTTCCACTGATCACTTTTTTTAAAAGTTTAGTAAAGTGAGAAAAATTCAATACAAATTCACTTTTGTAATGTGGATTGTTAACTTTGAATATCAATCTAACATTTCCAACAATATTATAAGTGATAAGTGCAAATAATGCGGTAACATTTTAACAGAAAATTTCAAATATTTTATAATAAAGGTAGGTTGAATTATTAATTTTCTTTTTCATTTATTTAGATTATTTATTTCACAGTAAAAACTGGAGGTTCCTTTTTGTTGCAGTTCTAATTTTATATAGGGAAATCACATATAACGTGGCGCCATCTACGAGGGTTCCTTTTTGTTGCAGCTCCCTTGGAACCAAAAATCGGTTCTAATAGAAATAGTTTTTCGGCTCTAACAAAAACAGTTTTTTCTGTGTTATTATTTCAGATTATTTCAATCGATTGTGGTCACCCCTACTTTTAAGGAAGCGTTCAATAATTACGTAAGGAAACAAAAGAATTAATATTCTATTTTCATATCTCCCATATTTTCGCAATTTCTATTTTTATCTTCCTCACATTTACTCTTTTGTTTCTTACGTAATTAATGAAAGCTCCCTAAGGCCAGAAAAAAAGCGATTTCTTTTGAATTTTGTTTAAAAAAGGTATGCATATTTTTTTATAAAAGTTTCTGTGTTCAATAAAGTAATATGTATGGACTATTTCTTACAATTTTCATGTGAAAATAATTATTTATTAAAAAGTTATAGTCGATGCCAAGAAATGCCTTTTTAAAAAACATGTTTTACGGTGAGCTCTCCTGCTTGGAACTGGATCATCTGAAATGAAAAATCGAAAATAATTTAGTTAATATATTAGTTTATTTAGTCTATAATCGAGGCATTTGAGAAAAAAATAATTTGGGACAAAATGGCGCACGTTGAAAGTAAAGCAACCGATTTTCAAAATCACACACTTCAGTTTCAACGTTCGTCATTTTGTGCTAAATGAATTTTTTTAGATGCCTCGATTAAAGACTAGATAAACTAATATATTAGCTAAATTATTTTTAACTTTTGATTTCAGATGTTCCAGTTCCAAGCAGGAGTGCTCATCGCAAAATATGGTTTTTAAAAAGACATTCCTCGGCATCGATTATAAATTTTAAATAATTAATTATTTTTACATGAAAATTGTACGAAATAGTCCTTAAATATTATTTTATTGTGCAAAGAAACTTATATAAAAAATGTGCACACATTTTTTCAAAAGAAAAAAATTCAAAAGAAATCGCTTTTTTCTAGTCTTACAAGTATAAAGAATAAATCAGTATAAATAAGTTTAAAAATTAAAAAATTGTTAAAAAAGTATAAATCAGTTTAAAAATTCTTGAAATAGAGTACAGTACCAGCGAAAATTATGAGATCACCTATTTTTTGTTAGTTGCATAACATAAACTCAGATAATTTCGATAATACACAAATTAAAATTTTTTGCTGAAAGTAGCATGAAAGATATCAAAATTCTGCATCCAGAGTTGAAGTATTTTTGCCCATTTTTTCAGATGATATTGAAAAAAGGTCCAAATTTCAACATTTTTAAAAATTTTGAATAACTCCTGATATATTGGATATTTTTAAGTGTTCTTGTTCTCTTTTTAAAGATAAGTTAACGTAAAATATGACTATTGTGTCAAGAATATCCTAGTATTTTTTCTCTGGTTTTTTCCGAAGCCTAAACTTGAAACAAAAAGATCGTAAACATTCGAAGTTGTAAAATCATCCATAAAAGGAATATTAAAAATAATTATATTACATATTCTAAGAAAATTTAGTTAACAATTGCTAAGTATCACTTTCATAATTTTTTAAAATCCTTTTTTCGAGTGTAAGAATCTTTCTAATTTTTACGACTTTCTTGTTTCAAGTTTAGACTTTAGCAAAATCCAGGCAAATTTTACTAGGATGTTCCTCACCCAGTAGTTATATTCTATGTTAATTAAACTTTAAAATTACTCCTAGAAAATTTAAAAATGTTCACTATTTCAGGAGCACAGTAAAAACTAGACTTTCCTTTTAATTCGGTATGCTTTTTTGGGCGTTCTAATATGATCTTTGGTTGTTCTATATGATATCTGATCAACTTCATTTTGAAAAATGATACCAGATTCGATTTTGTTTTCATCCACAATCATTCTATTTTTATTCAGAAATCGTAATTCTTTTATTCGGAATTCATGGACTAAACTGAAGTCGAATGGTTTTCTCGCCCGATCTGTTTCCACACCGAATTCGGCTCTAAAAGCATTTTTATTTTTTAGTGTGAGTTATTCAAAATTTAAGGAAATTTTGTCTTTTTTGGCAATATCTTTTTGAGGAATTCACAAAGAAAATTCACCTTGGGGTCATTAGACGTGGAATTTTAACACCTTTCGTGCTATTTTGAAGAAAAAAATGTTACTTTATGTATTATAAAAATTATCTGATTTTATGCAACTAACAAAAAACAGATGGTCTTATAATTCTCGCCGGTACTGTATGTAAAAGTGCATTTCATAGACTTTAAATGTCGGTGGTTCTCAATGTAACCTTTTCTTGTCTTTGCGTAATATCTTAAGACGTTACTGAAGAAGAGGTTTATCTGACAGGTGGTTGCTCCAATTTTCACTTCACGCTCGTTTACCACACTTCCACGCGTATACGCAATGGGATTCCCTTTTTCCGCTCTACAACGTTCAACGCATATATAACGGACCGGAAACCGCAGTGATCGACCGTCAGGAAGCACTGATGCGCTCAATGTTTCGTTTCCTGTCTTCACCAAAGTCGCCTCTCAGTTGCAGATGCAGTTAAAATCATTTTTTAAGCACTTTATAGTAGGTACTTGCACCAAAGCAAAATATGTTTTAAAAAACTCATGGCAAAATTATTGCTCATAAAATTCAAACGAGAAAAAACATTTTGACACGCCTTGAAAAGGTGTATTTTATACAGAGAAAATGGTCGGTTAGTTTGGTGCAAAAAGTATTTTAAAAACTTCCCACTGTTTGTAATTATAATAATAAAAGGAGGATTTTCAGACCCAGTGGTCAAAACGACTTTTTAAGCCCACCATTCGATTCAGGATCGAAAAACCTTTAAGAATCAACCGCAAAAAGGACCTTTTTAATCAATGAAAAAAAGTTCAAAGTTGAGGTCAAAATGACCCCAAAAAAAGTTGTTTTTGAGGACTTGAGAAAAAGGTCTTTGAAGTCGATTTTCAGATGTGCTTGAAGTTCTGAACGTTCAAGTGAACGAAATTTTTTTCTTAGCTCAAATTTATCTTGAAATATTGTTTTAATGACACATAAAAAGATGGATCATGAGCTTTTTTATCACTACATTAGTTTCTTTGCTAATAAATCAATATTTTAGAACAAATTTGAGTTTAAAATGAAATCAAATAAATATTTTGTTCATATAAACGTTCAGAATTTCAAGTACATATTTTCAGGCCTTTCCAGTGGTCAAAACGACTTTTTAAGCCCACCATTTGATTCAGGATCAAAAAGCCTTTAAGAATCAACCACGAAAAGGAGCTTTTTAAAAAATGAAAAAAAATTCCAAAGTTGAGGTCAAAATGACAGAAAAAATTGAAATTCTCAAAATGACTCGCCCAAGGTCGTATTCTCTTTAGAATTAAAGTTTTTTTCATTTTAATACAAAAAAAAGAGTTGTTTTTGAGGATTTGAGAAAAAGGTCTTCAAAGTCGATTTTCAAGCCCTTCCAGTGGTTAACTCGTATCGGACCACTTTTTTTTAGTTGCATAAAATTTCCTAATATTGGCAATATATACATTAAATATTTTTTAATGTATATATATTTAATGTATCTCTGGTAACGAATTACCAGAGACATGTAACTTTTGTTACTTAAGATTAATCTTTAAGAGAGATAGGGTTCAAAATTACCTGAATCATTCTAACCATACCTGAAGCATGACTATTAAATTTATATTTAATGTTGAATAGCACACAGGGAGGGCATTTACACCACAGAGTGATAATTAAATTTGTCCTAATTGCAATGCAATCCCTATACATTGTCAGCATACAATCATACATCATCGAAGTGCTGGAATTTCCTGACGCTATGCGGATCGCAAAAGGTAAATGATAATTATAATTTTCACGTTAATTAACCAAAGAACAGAGAGTCTGAATACATATACAATGCTTAATATTTTCAAATTTCTTTCTATGAAATTAAAGAAGGTTTATTAATTTTTTTATAAGAGAAATGAAAGATTTTTTTGTAAGAAATTAAATCGTAGCTACGAATGAGAAGTAACATATCTTGAATTTTCTAAAATTGAACTGAAAATGTGCAAGTTGAGTCTTTGTACTTTGTTTATTCCTTTTTTTTCAATCAGAAATATACATTTCACTGATTAAATATTGGCTCGAGTACCAACTGGCGTGTACTTTCAGAAATGAGAGCAGGTTCGAGAGGTACATACGTTAACGAAGTTTATTATGGAAAATGTTCATCGCGCAATATTAATTAGCAGACATTCGAAGATAAATTAATTATTGGATTGCGGCTCCATAGATTTGTATGTATGTGTGCCTTGTCTGTTCAAAGTAGATCATTCGGCGCCCAAGGCAAATCAAGACCTTTCCTGTCTGATACAATCGCACCAGATAATAGAACATAAATAACATTTGCCGCCTTATTGTTCAATTAATATGGAGCGTGAAATGCGCATTACATATTACACATGTTCAAATTTCAATGTGAAGTAATTATTCGATTATTACTTTGCTATATGAGTTCACTAACCGAATAATAATATACGTACATGCATGTGCTATTATGTATCCCACAACACAAATTGTATACCGTTTCAAAATTAAATTCCAGTAATAAAATCTGTATTATATTTCTTTCAAAAGACTTTATGGGCATTCTTATATTACATTTCTTTAAACATTTAACATTCCTTTCATATAGGGGAGAGTGACTCGATCTGGATAAAAAAAGCTTTGACTTTATAATAATTAAACATTTTATAGAAAAAAGAAAAGTATTACGTACCAAATTGAAGATAAAACATTCCTTTAAATAATACTAATAACGTAACAAAGGTTATATCAGATATTTATCCGCAATTAATCTTTTTCTGATCCATTGCACTTTTATCCAGATGAGTGTTTGGAACGATGATCCGGATAATCGTGTTTTACATCTCACAGTGTTAATTGATCGATATTTTACCTGATCTCATCGAATTGCATTTCAGCACTGTTACTTTTAAACGTTTTTGGCTTGATAAAAGTGATATTTTTAATTATATTGTGAAAAATACACTAGGTCTAATCTCTGTCGCATTTACTGTTAGATGATGAAAGCCACCTTTTCAATTTTTAGAGACAGCCACTTTTTAAATTTTTAAATTTAATAACTGCAAGTAAGTGGTAAACCGTATTATGTCACAATTCCTTTTTGATAATTTTATTTATAAAAAATTACTCCAGTTCGTTTAATTCAAATATATAGTAATTTTTACGTATTATTCAAGTTTGGAACCGACCCAGTTCGGGTCACTCTCCCCCTACCAGTGAATTTTTAAAAGTATGCTTAAAAATGTTGGGATAAATATTCTCACATAAGGATAAAATTTGTTGCAGGTAATTTTTTAGATGAATAAATTTTTATTGAGACAACTTTACGTCTTGCAAAATACATGCATTGTCAAAAAGAAAATTTAACTAATGTTTGGGTAAAAAAATGTCCTTATATGAAGCTAATTTTTGTTACTGATAATTTTTTACCTTCACGGAAAATATTTGTCCTATAAAAAGTGTAGAGCTCGGTCTGGCAATCTTGGACAGGCAACAAAATATTATAAAAATTGGAAGCCTCATTTCAATATTTAAAAGAGATTCCAATACTAAGTAATAGAAAGAACAATAGAAAGTCCTGGACTGTCTAGGAAGGCGATTATAATTTACAAGACAGTCTGAGAAAATATGAAAGGTTTCAAAGCAAATAAAAAAAAAGTCGTACTATGAAGTAGACACCAGATTTGTAGTCTTATATTTACATCACAAGATCACACACGAGAAACGCATTCTTATTTGATCGCATCACTTATTTGACGCACACAAACTTAATTTTATAACCTAACTTAAAACACTATTTTTATAAACAATGAAATTTTATAGCCTAACTTAACACTAAAATTCAGTTCGCTAACGCAGTATATCGCACACTGAATATACCGATCGAAATGGTCCTTATATACTAAGCAAGGAAATTCTTACCGCTTGTGAGAAACGACCAGTGCCGGGACAAAACTTGTCGTGGCCTGAGTCATATTTAATTTTCTTATTTAAGCCTCAAATATTTTTTTGACATTTGTCATTGAAATGTTGTATGTCAACTACCTCATTTGATTATTTTTAATATAAAAAAATTTTAATTTAGTGTACATATTACTTTAAATTTATCTGTATATATTAGCGTCGAAAGTTCAGTACACACATTCTTCTTGAGTTGTATAATAAAGTGGGCCGAAAATACAACATTTTTGAAAATCGAAAAAGGCTAGTGATGATAAATTGCTATGTTTTATTACAAATAAAAGTCCTTGATGACTTTTTAAAATAAAAAATGGTCCTATGGTGTCGCAATGAAGTCAAAAATTTTGAATTTCGAGAATTAAAAACAATTTCCCTATAAATGCGAAAATTATGGTAATTTTTTTTATGTACAGTTTTTGGTATTAAATGCTAATAAAAAATTAAAATTAACAAAATTTAACTTTCGTTTAAGTAAGATCATTTTTCAAATGAGCAAAAATCACATTTTTTGAGATTCAGTTAATTTTTATTAAACATTTTTAGTCATAATTTCCTTAGATCTCGAATTCTTTTTCTGAGATGTTACATTTCTTAAAAATTTGTGATTTCAGTATTTTTTACCTTTTTTTAACAGCTGTAAAGTCTAAGAAGAAATTTTTTGAGGCTTAAAGAAAAAAAATTTGCTCCATTAAAAAAAGTTCTAACTTAAAGAAAAGTTATATTTTTTAATTTTTATTTTTTTATTAGTATTTGATAAAAAAATTTATGTAAAAAATATTTTTTTACAAAACTAGAAAATAAGCGAGTAACTCGATTTTCGTAGATTTAGTTTTGAAACTCACTAAAATTCCAAGTAGAATTAAGATAAGGTAATAGTTTCTTACATTCAAATTTTATGAAGAAGAAAAATTTAATGGTTAGTCTATAACCAT
>JBAGKK010219211.1:0-21937 GCA_037177015.1 Euceroptres primus | reverse complement strand
AATACTTGCAGTTTGTTTGTGGGTCTTTTTGTTGATATGTATAATCTCAGAATTCTATTTGCAGTTGTTAGCCAGCGTGCCATGTTGATGGGGCCTATCTTCCGGGAGGCCAGCTCAGGAGAGCACGCTCCGAACCGTATGGCAACTGATATCTCATAAAGATACCTTTGATCTGAGCTGAGATAATTGGGCTCAATCTCAGGTAAGTCACACTCAACTTGTTTAAACTTTACAACATTGAGGGTCTCAAAAGTTGGAAGTTGTCCCCCTATTGGCCCTGAGTATTAGTTCGGACCAGAGGTAGGTCCGTCAATAAATACGAAAAGACTTCTGAACGGTAGCTCATTGAAATGTTATAGACAGACAACCCATTGCAAGGTAGTACATCGACGCTCAAGCAATATACGTACTTTCTGATATGATTCGATCGAAAACATAGGCGCATACTTTTCACTATATATCGAGAACGGTTAACGGTAGAATGAAGGTTTTTTTAGTTTTGTTTGTCACTAAAAAACGAAAAAATAGTCTATTATTTGTAAGTTTGTAAAATTATTTCCTCAATAATTTTGTCAGTTATAACGATTTCTAGAAACTCTATTTTTTCGTGTTTTTCAGCTTTTTATCAAATATATCGGTAACCGTTAGAGCTATTAAAAATATGAGGTGGTCGTTGGATTCAGCATTAAAAAATGCATCAAAATCATGTCTAATATTTTAACAAAAAAATTATTTAGTACATTTTGCACTAAGATAAACAAATTTTCATTAAAAAATTAAGTTGCAAATATCTTGTAAATAAGAGGTGCTGGAGACAAACGGATTCCAGATTTGAATTCAGTGCAAAAAAGTACTTCGGAAATGACGTGTCGCATCCCACAGATGCTTAGGTCGTTTTTGTTGACCAGTGATATGAATGTTTAAAAAAATAGTGCTCCCCCACCCCTCTGTTATTTTTGGATTCTAAAACACCCAAAAAAATGTTTTTTAATACTTTGAACTATCCTATTTGAGAATCTAATAGCAAAAACTCGATCGCGATTTTTTTTGCAACAATGAAAATTCATCATCGTTTTGTCTTCCCTGTAAAACGCACAATGTTAATTAACAAATTCGTATCTCGTAAACTATTTGTCACATAATATTGGCTAAGAGCTCATTTTAAAGCGCATTTTATTATCTAAAAATGAAGTCCTTCACACCTCTTACTTATCTCTTAATTGAAAGTAACAATCCAAGCAGACGTGTTGAAAAAATGTTGCGATTTCACGTTTTTTGTTAATAACAAAAAATTGATTAAGAATTAAGCCACGAACTTTTTAGAGTTTCAAAAGGACGTCCATCCAAACATTTTAAGATAAAGTTCTCTCTGCTGCCAAATTGTTCTAGCAAATGACTTTTTTGCGGCTAATTTAACTGTGGACTGTGTGATTGACTATGTGTGACTGACAGATCTTTTCCATCACTTTCCTGAAAGTTGCCGCGAGTCAAAGTTGTGGAATAAAAATTCGCTAAGAACGGAAATTATTCCAATATTTCTCACATGCTTTCTCGTTCCATATTTATCGAAAACACTTCATGTAGGGTTCAATCGAGGTGCAATTCAAAAAGCTTTGCAACAATTTTTTTTGCGGAGTTAGTCATAAAGCTAGTTATTACTAGGATTTTTTAAGGGGTCTGATAATTCTTGTTGATACTGTATAGGTACAAAATAAAACATTGTGTCGTATTATTTTTAAGTATTGGAAAAGTGAACAGTATGAATATGGCATTGGTCAATCAAAATTTATATTATGAATTTATTGATATACAACAAACCAAAAAAAAATATCGAAAAATATCTGGACCTGGCCTTATTTCGATAAAATTGCTCCAAATAAGGTTCTTGTCATGTGCAAAATTTTCGGAAAGGATATGGGCGATATTCTACAATAATAATGCGTATTCTTAAAAAAATCGATAGTTCTAATCAGACGTGAGTGTATGAGAGTAAAATTATTTTTAAAAAAATAATATTAATAATAAATAATAAATATACATAATAAATAATAAAAAATAAAGAAATGAACAATTATATAATAAACAATAAATAATAATAAGGATCCTAAAGGCCAACTGCACTTCCAAGTGGTAGGAGCCGGGAAACGCTGGGAGACCACCAGCCAGTAGGCAGACGCAGCTCTGGCAAACCACTAAAAAATGAAGAGAATCGTCGGGGTTCCTCTGGTGCCACCGCTGGGGGTGACAAAATACAGGCCGGTGGTGATGAGCTACGTGACGGACAGGCAGATCTCACCGGGATACCCGAACGGGCTACTGTCCTACCAGAACATCGTCAAGAAGTGGCAAGCAACAGGACATCAGTTACGCATGTGGAGGATTTTTCGGCTGGAGGTCCCCAGCTGACCACTTCCACAGGAATGCCACGGCAGCGTATCGATTGGTTATCTAAATATGACGAAGCAGTGATGCGCTGCCACTTCCTGGTTCGAGGGACAGCAGACCCGACGGAAAGAGAAATAGTGTTCCGTCAAAAATTCATGGAATTGCGAGAGCACCTTCGTCTTTTCTTGGAAAGGTGTCCACACTTGGCAGAAAGGGTGAACGGACAACATGTAGCAGGCCAAAAGCGCTCTATTTTTGTTCGCGGATTATTGTCTAAGGTTGAAGTAGAAACCGTAAAGATGCAAGTATCCCATCCACTTGCCTTAAATGGTAAACCTCCTGAAGCTTCAAAAGACGAGGAGATTGTTAATGCTACAGGCAGGGAGGTCGGGATCAATAGGATTGACATCGTTATGGAAGTCCAGGAGGAAAAAAATCGCCAAAATCTTTAAGGCCTTATTGGAGTTAAAAGGCCACCTGAATAAGAAAGTATTGCCGCTATACATGTGTGAAGATCTAACCATCACGAAGGTACAGTCTTTTGTCTACTGTAAGGCGGTTTCAGCAGTTAGGACTTTAGGGTTAAGAACAAGACCTCAACAGCGCCACACGGAAGGACAAGCATGTTTCGCGATGGCAGCGAAGTATCGAAAACGAGGTCAGCAAAATAAGATGCAAACTGGGCAGGTTGACTCGATATAGAAGAGACAACAGAGCAAAGAGGCTGACCCGTCTCGTGGTGGACATCCTTCGTTCACAAAACGTCGAATATGAAGCATCCGATTCGAAGTTGGACGAGGTAATTGACACCTTCCGGCAAAAACTAGCTGTCTTAAGTGCGCGGCTGCGCAGATACAAAAAGTCTTACGCCAGAAAAGGGCAGAATAAGGATAAAAGCCTTATTCTGCTCTTTTGTGGCGTTGGAATGGCGTTTTCGTCTGCCTTAAAAAGGCAGACAAAAAACGGTTCTCCCGTGAATTCGGTAAAGCCCAAGGACAAGATCGGACGTTCGAAGTTCCAGAAGTGGAAGACATGGCTCATTATTGGGAGGCTGTCTGGAAAAAAAAAATAACAAGAGCGAAAAACCGGCGAGCACCTGGACCGGATATTGTGCACAACTTTTGGTATAAATACCTTATGTGTGTGCATAGCTCCTTGGCTGGGTGCTATCAGACCATACTTGATCACCCAGATTTGATGCCCTCCTTCATGACTGAGGGAGTCACTTACATGCTTCCAAAGAAGCCAGACGACCATCGGTCTTCAAGGCAATAGCATGTCTTCCAATGCTCTACAAATGCCTCACAGCAATTATATCCGACAAGGTCTATGCTCACTATGAGGCCAATAACATCCTCACAGAAAAACAAAAAGGCTGCTGCTGTAACTCGCGGGGATGCAAGGGATGTAACGGTCGACAGTGTTGCGGTAAAGCAGACGCAAAAACATCAGCGCAACCTACACATGGCATACATTGACTATAGACAAGCTTTTCCCTCGGTACCCCACGAATACTTGCTTGAGATCCTCAGGATATACGAGATCTTTCCACGCTTGATTCAATTTTTGAGTCACGCTATGTCTCTTTGGGGCACGAGAATCAAATATTTTGATCGTGGGTTGCCGAGGATTTCCAGATTCCTGAAAATTACGACCGGCATTTTCCAGCGAGATTCATCCAGTGCACTGTGGTTCTGCTTAGCAATGAATCTACTTAGTAGGACACTTAACAACACTTCCTATGGGTACAACGTAAAAAAAGCAGAGATGGATACGATCTCTATATGGATGACCTGAAATTCTACGCCGGCTCGAGGGAAAAATTGCAGATATTACTTTACATCTTATTGCACTTTCCAAATGACATCCATGTGGCTGGACAAGTGCAGAAAACTGCACTATAAAGAGGAGTGGTGAACGCAGAGTTGGGGATTGACGATCAGGCGCTCACTGCTACTATGGCGAAGTCGTATAAATATCTAAGTATCTTTTAGCTGTTGGGACCCTGTCACACTGCTGTTAAGAATGCACTGACGTTAAGAATGCAAGCCTGCGTCAAGCGCTTAAAAGAGATTTTAAAAACTGGCCTCAACTCAGCCAATAAGATCAAGACCATAAACACCTTCGCGATCCTGCTTCTCACGTACTCTTTTGGGCTCATCAAGTGGTCAAACAACGACCTAGAAAATATAAGCAGAATCATCCGCGTGGAAGTGACAAAGCACCGAATGCACCACAGAAGTCCGGCAAGTGAGAGGATAGTCCTACCACGTTCCTCTGGTGGCAAATGCGTTCTGGATGTCCGTAAACTGTGTGCATCGCAGATCACACAGTTTACCGCGTGTTTTAACAGCAAGCGTGACATCCCACTCTACGATAACATCTGTAGAGAAGATACCAACTATACGCCTCTCAATCTCACTGATCCGAATGGTGCTAACATCCTTGCTCCCCCTCCAGAGCAAATTGCTCTGAAATGGAGACAGAAGCCATTACATGGACAGCATCCCAGGACACAAGATCAATGCAACGTGGACATCGAGGCATCCAACCTGTGGCTACGAAAAGGCGAACTCTTTTCGGAAACGGAAGGGTTTATCATGGCCATCCAGGACAAGATAATGGGCATCTGGAATTACCAAAAGCATATTCTCCGCCTTAACGTGGACGATCAGTGCCGATCAGTGACGATCAGTGATCCAAATGAAGCCATCAAGCACATCATTGATGGCTGCAGGAGAGGTTAGCTCGGCGGGAGTATAGTCGCAGACACTATGATGTAGCTGGGATCATTCACCAGCAAACTGTTGGTATGTCCCAGTAACGGTCTTTAAAAACGAGAATTACCGCCTCTACTGGGATAGAACTGTTCGAACAGACTACACTGTTGTTCATAATAGGTCGGTCATTGTGGTGCTCGATAAGCGGTCGCAATACGTCTAAATTATCGACGTAACGTCGCCAAATCACGAGGATTTTGCGAGGTTCACGAGGTTTTACGAGGTGCCAGAAATACACGGAAGATCTGGGAGTTAAGTGGGTGCTAGCTGCAGCTCAAAAAAGTGGTTTTATTAAACACCTGCCGCATATTTCGATGTTTTTTGGATAGCTAAAGTGTCTAGCCACTTTTTGGGCTGGAACGAAAGATCATTCCCGAAAAGAAAAGAAAAAAATGAGATTTCATTTTTCATTTTCAAATAATTTAACTGTAGATTTATTTTATTTTTGTGAAACTACAATTTGATGTTAACTTGTTTTTGTGTTTTTTGGGAATGCACTATGTTGTCCTTTGTCTTTAGAAATTTTTAATTGCTGACTAGCCGTTGTACTTGACTTAGTCCGTGCTAGAGGCCTTACGACCAGGTCCCTTCAGGGCCTGTGATAAATTTAAAATAATAATAATAATAATAATAATAATAATCAATAATTAATTAAATTAATAATAATTAATAATATTAATATTAATTTTAATTAATAATAATTATAATAATTTTTAATTAATAATATTAATAATAATTTCCAATTAATAATATTAATTATTAATTTAAAATATAGGCCATTTTTCGATGAACGGGTCACACCAGAATCTAAAAGCGCTAGTGATTGATGGATAGTGCGCCAAACTAAGCAACAGGGTTAAGTCGCATCAGGGCCGTATGAATAAGTATCACGGTATTATCTATATTTCCTCCTGGAAGTCGCCTGATTCATCTAAAATAGTCAAAAGATGTTGACTTGACGTCTTTCCTCTCCGACAGAATCAGTCGAGAACATCCTGACAACTAAACTGATCTGAAAAATAATGAAATATCTCGTTCAGTTCCAGTGGCATAGCGACGAAAAATTCACGGGTCTGAGCAAAAAAGTCCTACTTGCAATATCAGGGATCGACACCAAAGCCTTCTTAATAAAAGATACTTATAGTTTCATGTCTGGTGAAGAAGTCAATTAGGATTTCCGAGGTCTAAGATCCAAGTCATGAAAGACTGGAGGCATCCAGAAGTAGAGCTTTTAGTCGACGTACAACGAATGCTAAAATAGCAACATCACAGCAGACGAAAGGCGGGAAAATTCAAAAGCCTGGATAGAACTCGTGGCCGACAAGACCACGTTGACGTCCCTCATTGTTCCTCGCTGTCACTTGACGACGATGGAACCGCAGTTTGCAACAAAATCAAAAAAGATAAGCAAACAGAATCGCTCCTTAAAAATACTAAATATGGTCCTGTGCAACAGGAGGAGATTTCTCAGGCTCTTTGTCGATGGATTATAAGAGCTCAATGGCCATCATCTTTAATTTTAACTTATGGCATTCATGATTTTATGAAAATTTTTAAACTGAATTACGAACTTCCTGCTCTTGAGAAAATGAATAAGCGAGTGCAATTGGCAAACAGCGAAGTCAACAATGACAGATTGGGATGCGAAAGTAAACGCGATTGTTCACTGCACTAATTTTGAATTTTTGACGTGGAAAATAGTATACCTTTTATGCTTTAGAGCTGATACAAAAATCTGCGCAAGAAACATTAATAGGGCTTAAAAAAATTCGAAGACTTATATGCTAAAGCAAGGAGAATAGTCCATTATTTAAACGATAGTGTAATATAGTGGGGCTTGATTTATAAAAGAAGCAGCAGTAGCTTGAAATGGAAAAATCAAAGTTAGTTGATGTCTACACTTAGATACTAGACTTAACCTTTCAGATTCTGGAGATTTTATCACACAATCGGATACTTATTTACGGCAGTTTTGACCGATAACTCGCTTACAAATCTGAGAGTGTCGCAGGAATATCACCAATAGCTGAACGTTATTTGGCAGTACCAACATCGTCCACAAAGACCGACAGAATTTTCTCTACTGATCACCATTATATCGAAATTAAAAATATCTGTAGCTTAATTTGCTATTATGGTCAGCTTTAGTATAATTCTTCAAGTGCATAGCTATTAATTAGATTTACGTAAAGTTGATGAAATACGATCTATTTTAGAATGAGAATACTAATTTTTCAACTTATTCGGGCGAAAGACGATTGTTTTGACCGTTACATCCTACTGAAAATCCCTACATAGGATCCCAAGTGGAAACTTTCATGAGAGTGGACGCCTTTAAGAAAGGTGTAAGGCGCCATAAAACTATCCTATAGGAATTTGGTTTAGGTAATTTTGGAGAAACCTGTACAAGTTCCTGCGGAATCCTGTATAGAAACCTACGTGATTTTTTGAAAAAACTCAAGTACTGCGCAGTAGATTTATATGGTAGCTTCAGCTGTGCAGTAGTTTTTCTGGACTTTCGGGAGTACCCTCAAACAGGGTAACTTCGGTCAGTACTAAATTTATCATTGAAATGACTCAAGGTGATTTTAAGTAGGGTCTGAAACCAGTTAAGGCTTAATCTGATTTCATAGTTTAGTTGAAACCGTTTAGAGAAATTTGAAATATCAATTTAGGTCTGTCCGAATTTACCCTACATGTCCACAGTTGCATCGTTTGACAGTAGGGTGGGCCGAAAAACCATAATTTTTGAATCTCTAAACGATCCAGTGCAAAATTTGCCTTGAGGACAAATCAAGGAAACAAATTTTTAAAACTGATTAATATTTGACCCTTGTGCATCAGGGTTAAAGTTTTGAAAAAATTTTCTCAGTTCGTACAACGAGGTGAAATGTAAAAATCACGAAAAATGGAATTTTTGTCGTTATTTTCAAGCGAATAATTTTTTTCTTATCCAACTGAACGGTAAAAGTTTTATAATATGACGATATAAGTGCCTATTATCTTATGGCGACAGTCTCAAGTTAAATCATAAAAGGCCCTACGTAGAAGACCCTCATAAAAAATTATCTTATGTTCGCATACTTGAGTTAAAGTACAGAAAATGGTAAAAATCACGAAAAATTTCAGTTTTCTCGTTATATTCAGGACAATAATTAGTTTTTTTTAACTTGGGTAAATAATAAAAGTTTCATACTATTTGACAAAGATCTACAGTCAAGATAATCAGAAGTCAAACTTTAGTAATAAAATCAAGTTGTTTAAGCAAGAAAGCTACAAGCTTTTTGATATAGTGATTTGTAAGTGTAAATGTGAATCGTACTCTTGCAAGGAAAGTGGAAGTTAGAAACAAACGTAGAAAACTTCAAATTGATTGTGACAATCCTCTTCATGGAATTACTGGAGAAATATTTTCCATCAATAGTGCTGGAAACAAGAGAGATGAGATGGATAATAGTGAGGATGAGGATGAGGATGACGATGACGATGAGGATGAAGATGAGGATGAGAGTGAGGATGATGATGAGGATGAAGATGAAGATAAAGATGAAGATGAAGATAAAGATGAAGATGAAGATAAAGATGAAGATGAATATGAAGATGACAAACTAGAATAATTGTCTAAGATTTTCAGCAGCTGGTGACAGATACGACACAGGAAATAGAAGTGCTGCAGCTCTGGCTCCTTCAATTTTGTATGACGTAAGTAAGTACATTCCTGAAGTGAAAGGGCTAGTTTTTGATAAAAGTAAAGTTTATCGAGAAAGAATAATAACTTGCACAGAACTGTAAAGACAACAGTTATCATCGGTTGTAAAACTGGAAGCCCTTTACTTTGATAGTAGAAAAGACGAAACGAAACTTAATGAAAGAGTAAACGATAGAATATTGAAGAAAAAAACACAGCAAGAAGAACACATTTCTCTTACACTGTCCAAAATGGATGGATGATAAGTGATTTTGATAGGTTTTTTCCCGTAGAATCTGAATCCGGAGACGGAAGTAGAGAATTGGCTCTAGTTTTCTAGAAAAATGGGGTCAAAAGTCCCAAGAACGTGTTCTTGGCCATTTTTGAGGACGTGTAAAAATGTAACGCGAGCCAATAGAACCTTTTAAGATGGACGTAATGAAAGCTTGGTTCTCCCTCTTTCGGAGTAAAGAACAAAAAATCAGGTGCCATGACCTTGAAATGGTCGGGAACAGACTTTTTACATGTGCGCGTACCAATTCCACTACACGTTTCCATCTTGGCGCTCGCTGATATTCATTTGTATGGCTGATATTCATTTGTTCCCACTTTCAATGGTTTTGAAGTTCAGTTGTTCTCAGATTTGTCTGTTTTATAGAAGCGTTTACGCTTTTTTTAATTATTATTAAAACGTAGTTTGGTTCACTCTCTCGAGTTATAATGTCGACTGCTCCTATTTGAAACAACGTAACTCATTTTTGCGCATTATCAGACGGACATAAGTCAGGCGCTGCAAGCGGGCCAGACGCCCATCTGACAATGCGCAAAAATGAGTTACGTTGTTTCGAATAGGAGCAGTCGATGTGATAGATTAACTAAATAAAGTTGTCAAGAACATCCATTCATTTGGTTTAAATTCTATTCATTTGATTTGTGTTTTGTATGTGATCACAATCCCCCGGAATTGCGTGAATCGTCCAAACTCTTTCTACTATGTATGCGGTTCGTTTATGATGAATGGACAAGAGAAAATCATGACATCTACGATGAAAAAAACATATGGATTATACTTTAATCGTGAAGTTGCTAATTTGTATAAGAATTACAAACCAAACTACTGTTTCTCATATTGTATGCGATATCTGTTAGGCTGGTTGTAAGGTTCTCCGATGTTAATGAAATTTGCAGGTCCAATGATTTGGAAGGAACAAAAAAATCATCTAGATGATTGCTATTTCTGTCTGACGCAGATGTCTTCAGGCATTAATTAACTCAGCACAACGTCCTTTGGCTCATAGTGATATTCTTCCTGTACCTATTCCACCAAAAGAAGAGAAAGAGTCTACATACGAAGATTCTAAAATGATTGTAGAAGATCAATGTGGTTCAATGTCAGATGAAGAAGGTGATGAATTCAAAACTGAAGCTGAAGTATCTGCACTTTTAGATTCAATGGAGCAAAAGTTGATAGGTCAAAAAGATTTGAATGATATTTGCAGGGACTTAGAATTGACTAAAGACAAATTTCAACTTCTAGGCTCTCGATTGAAACAGTGGAACTTATTGCAAGCAGACACAAGAACGTCTTTCTTTAAATATCGCGAAAAAGAATTTTCTGAGTTATTCAGTGAAGATGATGACTTATACTATCGTAACGACATTTCAGGTTTGATGGAAGCTCTGCGAATAGAATACAAGCTAGAGAGTTGGAGGCTATTCATAAATTCTTCCAAATCTAGATTGAAAGCTGTACTCCTACATAACGGTAATGAATATCCTCCAGTTCCAGTGGCATATTCGTGAGTTATGAAAAAAACCTATAAGAATATCAAAATTGTTTTGCAGAAAATAAAGTATTCGGAACACAGTTGGTACACATGTTCAGACCTCAAAGTTGTTGCTCTTCTTACTGGGTTATAACTTGGTTCTACGAAACATAGTTGTTTCTTATGCCAATGGGACAGCCGTGCTAGAAATCTTCATTATGTGAAGAAAGACTGGTAAAGACCAGTCTTTCTATAGGACAGATGAATTTTATTCAAAAGCCTATTGTAGATACTGAAAAAATCATTTTACCACCACCCCACATCAAGTTAGAAGAAGAAGAAAGAAGAGCCCGGATTTCGTTATCTGAAAAAGATACTTCCAGGGCTGAGTGAAGCGAAGCTGAAAGAAGGTGTACTCAATGGACCACAAATAAGGGCTATTCTTAAAGACTTCAACTTCAAAAGTACATTGAATCAAAAAGAAAAGAGAGCTGGGAATGCTTTCGAAGCAGTTTCTATAGGCTTTTTAGGTAATGCAAAGGATCCTGAGTATAAGAAGGAGCTGTCAGCGATGAATAGGGTGAGCGATTTCGTCAAGACATTGCCACTATGTAGAAAAGATATCAAGGAAAATCTACGGTGAATATGCTGTCAGATTATTGCTGGATGATCATTCGTGATCATCTTAGTACTACCTACAAGAGGAAAGCATCACGATCTGTAAAAGGATAGAGAATTTGCATTCCAAACAGCATCTAAAGTCGTGAGAGGCTAGGGGACTCACAAAAAGAGCAACCCGAATTTTGAGAGGCTAGAGAATTAATGAGAGGAAAGTTGGAGGGCGGAGAAAGCAGCGAGCACCGAAGTGGAAGCGTGTGGTGGAATTGGTTTTGCTTTTTACTTCGAAAGGGAAAGAACCAAGCTTCCATTTCATCCCTCTTAAAAGGTTCTGTTGGCTTGCGTTACATTTTTACACGTCCTCAAAAATGGCCAAAAACACATTTTTTTGGGACTTTTGACCTTGTTTTTCTCGAAAACTAGAGCCAATTTTCTACTTCTGTTTCCGGATGCAGATTCTATGGAAAAAAAACCTATCAAAATCAGTTATCATTGGTCAAGTACCAAACAAAAAATTCGAAAACGTCGGACAGTGTTATTCAAGAACCTGGAGGTTCTTATTCAGGTTTCGTGTCTTCATCATCTACGGCAGCTACATTGCCCGTACGCTGTTCAATAAATAAATAAATAAAATCTTTTTTGCGTAAGATGTCAAAATCGCTCAAAAAATCAGTGAAATTCACAATTAAGTGTCCACATCAAAGAACTAGCCCAGCGCTCGAAACGTGGTAGTGCATGCAAATTTTAAAAGTCGCAAAATTAATTTCTTAAATATAGGTTTGTAGGGATTTACGAGATGGAACTTTTTCTATTTGCAGTTATTTTGTCCAATGATTATTTTTCATACAATAATAAAAATGAGAAACCAAAAAAATTTTATCCCCAAATTCAAAAAGTTGTCAAAATATATATCGTCTATAGTTTAATAATATTTAACTGTAAATTAAGCCCGTTTGGTAATCAGATTTTTTTAGTTTCGCTGGCAACAAGTATCGAGGGAACTTCAAGTTTCAAAAATCTTCCAGTGAGGCATTTGTTCCTCACTATCGAAAGAAGTTTTCTGAAAATTTTCAGATCGATTCATTAAAAATTGGCGGAAAGATGCATTTTATAAGAAAGCATGCGAAGCCGCCAACGATAGCTCCGTGAGCATTCAGCACCATCTGGCAGCGTACTCGCCTTTTGGTTTTCCAGTACTCGATTTTATAATGATTTTTCAATGGTTATATGTTTAAACAATTACTTACCCTCACGGAATGACGAAATTATGAACTATTATTTAAAAGGTACTATTATTTATTATTATAAACTATTATTTCATATTCATTCCAGAGATGCGGTTTCTAGGACAATAGTAATTTAACAAATAACAACTTAAACTTTTAATTCATAGACGTAAGCTATTTTATATTATTTTTCGATAAAAAAAACATTCAAAGTTCGACAATTTTATTCGTCAAAGTTAAATGATAATTATTTATTTTGTGGGGGTGAGCACTGAGCAATTGTTTAAACATATAATCGTTTAAAAATCATTATAAAATCGAGTACTGGAAAACCAAAAGGTGAGTACGCTGACTGATGGTGCTGAGTGCTTACGGAGCTATCGTTGGCGGCCTTCCATGCTTTCTTATAAAATGCATCTTTTCGCCAATTTTTAATTGAATAGATACGAAAATTTTCAGCTAACTTCTTTCAATAGTGAGCAAGAAATGTCTAACTGGAAGTTGTTTCAAACTTGAAATTCCCTCGATACTTTTTGCCAACGAAACTAAAAAAACCTGGTTACCAGCCGGGTTTAATTTACAATTAAATATGATTGAACTACAGGCGACTTTTAGAATTTTTCTTATTTCTTAGGCATCGGCAGACTGCGGGTGTGTACCAACTTTGAAACAATTTCAGGCATATTTGACCAAGTTACGAAGATTTATATCTTGACAACTTTTTGAATTTGGCGATAAAAATAGTTTAGTTTTTCATTTTCATTATTGAAAATAATCATCGGACAAAATAACTGCAAATAGTAAAAAGCACCGTTTCGTTATTCCTTACAAGCCTATATTTAGAAAAAAATTAATTTTTCGAATTTTAAAATTTGCATGCACACGGAGAGAACTCGATTCTCAAAATTTACTGAAATAGTTCTAGGGTCTTGAATACCAGTATTTCCAGTAATTCTTACAAATCAGTATCGGAGAAAAAATTTGAGTAAAATTTACAAATCTTTTCATGGAGAATTCATGCACTTTTCAGAAAAATTTTCAGTTCGATCCGTATGTTTTCCTAAATTGTTCAGGAAAAGCAATGCGTCTGATGTTAGCCGCCGAGATAGATGAACGATTATTTCACATATACTTCACAAAATTAAAATATTTTATACCCCACATTGGCCGCGTTGCTTCGAGCGCTGGGCTTGGCAAATAAAGCTCTTTGGGTTGTCGTGGCAAGTTCGGTTCCTCAATTTTGAGAATTTTCAGCGTGACGTTGTATGGTAACTGTTACCTAGCAGGCTTGAAGGAAGCCCGAAAAAGTTTCTTTTCTTCAACGAATTTGTTTTAACTTTTTCGCTACAGTTCGGGAAAACCTTAAGTATTTATCTGTTAAACTTCAGGTGTGTATCTATTATTATCGCTGACAATAATTTTCATAAAATTTACAAAACCTTCCTCGGTATCCATGAGGGTTCAACAAAGTTCAACAAAGTATCCAACAAAGTTCAGTATTTTTTCAGGTACAATTTTTTTCTCTGCACTACCACGTTTGGACAATACTTTTACGCGTTTTCGAGCGCAGGGTGAACTCTTTGATGCGGACCCTCAATTTTTGACTGCTTCAAAAACCTGGAAAAATTTTTTTCTTAATGATAGAAAAATAATAACATATTTCTTTAATAGTTGAAGAAGTTACAACCACGATACGTTCGATTTTTTTTCAAAAAATGTGGAAAATAAAAAATTCAAAAAACGAATTTTTGCACATTTTCATAAAATTGAAACTTAAACAATTATTATTTTCTTGTTTGTAATTTGATATTATGAAGTCAAAAAATTGGTCAAAATTTAAAACTTGGACCCCTATGCGCGAGGGTCAAATATTAGTCAATTTAGAAAATTTGTTTGGCCTCGACTTCTATTCCCCAAGGGCAACTTTTCCGCATTGGGCCGATTCGAGTTTAAAAAATTTTGGTTTTTTGGCCTACCCTAGTACTCAGTAGTATAGTTATAATCGACTAATAATTTTTCTGGATAAAAAATTTAGGAAATGACAAGGGAACCTGTATAGGTTCTTTCAACATTCACTGAACCAAATCCTATCAGGATTGTTGTATGGCCTCTTGCGCCTTCCTCAAAGTCGTCCACGTAGGATCTTACTTTGAATCCTACGTGGTGTTCTACAAGATTCTCATGATCTCACATTGGATCCTATGCAGGGATTTGCGGTTGGACAATGTTCCCTGCTGTAGAGAAAAACTCTTTCGGAGCTCACTGCCGAACAAGTTATTCTGAAGTATTTTCTAACTAAAACAGCTAAGGATGGATATGTTTTTGCATGGGATTTTCACCATAAGAGTGCATTCATGATTAGATCAATTTCTGTTTCAGCCAAATACTACTGCAATTAATTATTATTTGAAGGGTGATATTTTTATCACCCTTTAAATAATAATGTGGACGCCGTGATTCTCCGCTAGAGACAGCACTTTCAGAGTTTTCTCCCTGTTACAAGTTTTTTTTTCCTGTTACGAAAGTTTCTTTTCCCAGTTTTTTTCACTTGTCTAAAAACAGCAATTATCAGCCCACATTATACGCTCAAAAACAAGCGTGTTTCGTGTATGTGTTAAAAGGGCTTTTAAATAATCAGCTTTAAATTGAAAATAATGATGATCAAGTAGTAATAATCATTTAAGAAGATTGTTTCGAAAGCTCTGCAGTCTCGTTTTAAAACGAATGGAACAAATGATTTCATTTCGGAAAAAATTGCATTTTTTAAATCTACGATATAAATTGTGACTAATCAAGCAGAAGAAGAAGTTACAAACACCATTACAATGGACATGACTTCATTCTGAAAAGCACGTCACGAAATGTGGATTTAAATTGAAGGGTGGCACTACGTACGAGCGTGAGTGTCAAAACCCGAATTATACAAGAAGAACAAAAATCTGCCTAATTTTTACGCATTTAATATGAAACAAAAAAGTTAAAAATGGTACCTGGGTATTATCAGGGACTATTGAATCGTTAAAGGAACGCTTGGAAAAAGCAACCATCTCCGAAAAAACCCATGTCATAGGAACGATGCATCCCAAACGGACGTCGGACCTGACACAGAACGAGCTGTACAACTTTTTTATATTTAAATTTAAAAAAATCTAAAAACGCGTTTCGAGCTATTAGTTAGCTCTATTGTATCGTGAAAGAAACGCCTGGAAAAAAGCAACCATCTCCGAGGAACTCCTTGTGTACCTGACGGAAACATTTGAAACATATACTATGGAGACCACACAACTGTACGTACGTTTATACCCGAGGTACTACATGCCTGTAACCGTCCATAAGATGTTATTACATGGACCTGATGTTATGAAACATTTTCTCTTACTAAACAGTTTTCCGAAGAAGCAGGTGAAGCTCAGAATAAAGACTACAGGAATATTCGAGAGTTCAATTCACGCAAGTTTTCTCGTGTTGCTATTAACACTGATTTAGCACACAAACTGCTAGTAACTTCTGATCCCTGTATCAGTTACGAAAGAAGAAATCTTTCAAATATCTGAAATTCATGAAAAAGTACTTGTTTTTCTGCATCCATTACCAATCCCGTTTTCTGACAAGAATCTTTGCAAAATTGGGGGTTTGCCTACCAATTCGGTGGCTTATTTTCAAAAGATTTTTCATTGAGTGAATCTTAGCATGCAGTCATTCTCAAGCTATTGCGATTGAAAACCCGACTTTTTCCAAGTGAAACTGACAACATTTCATTTATTTATCTTAGTTGTTCATAAACATTTAGATTGTTATATTTTACCAAATATTATCAAAGATACATTATTTTTAGGAATATCTGTAGCCATTTTAGCGATTAAACAAAATTAAAATTTGAGAAAACCTTAAATTTAAATATTTTTTCACAAGAATTGTTTATAACAATGGTTATTGGTAACTTTTCAAATATTTTTGTGCCTAGCAGTCATTCGTTCAATAGTTTGAAATATTTTTAGTGCAAAAAACATTTTTTTTTTACACGAAAGAGCCAAAATTTCGAATTTGATTATCTAATTGGTTTATAAAAATTTTAAATGTTATATTTTATTAAATAGTATCAAATAGATTTATAATTTAAAAAAATTAATTTGCAGCCGTTCCGACAATTAAAAGAAATTAGAATTTGAGAAAACCTTAAATTTTTATGTAAAAAATTTCAGTTTTTCCATACTTTGAGTAAGAAAATTATTAATAAACAAACAGAGGAGACAAAAGTTCTGACTGCGAAGCTCTTCAGAATTTAATGCACTTTAATTTTTTTAAAAATTAAAAATTGGATCAAAATTGAAGACTCTGGACATTTTTGAACGAAAAAAGTTCAGTTCCTCCCAATGTGCGCCACAACTCTTAGACGTGACATTTTGGTCGATAAATGTCCAAAATACACTACGCGGATCATGGCACTTACGCCCTTATGCACTGTTTTTTCCTGACCCACTTCCAAATCGAACTCGACCATAATCTTCTACAGAAATATGAGTTCGGTCAAAACTTAGTTTGAGCTAATAAAAATAAAAAGATAAAGTGCTCGGTGTTTTCTAATAAATTTACTGCTACCGTAACGGGGGCATTATTTTTGAAGTGATAGCAGCTGAAAATCGAAAGTATTCAGTTCATGTTCAAAGTTACACATATTGTAGTACTGTTGATCCTAAATTCATGGTATAAATTTTCAAGGCTTAGAGTAACGGGTTGCCTAATGACAGGGGCCCAAATTTTCAGCTTTTGGCTGTCATTGGCTATGTGCGCCGAGATTCAAGTGTGAATAAATCATCTTGGGCTTTGTCGATTTTAAAAAACTGTGGGTGTTTTGGAAAATTGTCAAAATATCTATTTAAATTCTTTATTTGGAAAAATCAAGGGTAAATTTTAATTTTTAAAGAAATTAAGAAATGTAGTCTTAAAGCGCAAAAAAAGAGCTTTCCAAAACACACATATCTTTTGAAAATCGATGAAGCCCAAGATGGGCTTCACACTTGAACTTTGGCACTTGAACCTTGGTACTCACAGCCAAAAGCAGACAAAAACTTAAAATTTGGGCCCCTGTCATTAGTCAACCCGCTGCGTTGCTCTAAGGCCTTCAAATTTATACCCTGACTTTAGGACTAATAGTACTGTAATATGTATAACTTTGAACATGATCTGAATACTTTCGATTTACACAGTCGATTTTCATGGTCGTGAAAACGGTTTCGTTAGCATTAATTTTTTAATTTGTTTTATAATATTGTTTAAATTATTATTTTATAGGAATTTTATTAACAAAATATATTTATCTATGTAAACAATAATAAAGTATTATGCATTTGTTGTAAAAAATTAAAAAATGTATAGAAAGAGGTGGTTTTTGCTGTTTTTCGTTGGGAAGCTGCGCGAAGCACAGAGAAGCTGCGTTTGCGATAAACAAGGTGAAAACAATAATAAAGTTTTAGATTCATGTGAACATGGACCAATTAATTAATTTAGCTCCAAAATATTTAGGTAGTGAACTGCTTACTATATCCTACATTAGGTCATTTGACCAGCATACAACCTCAAAACTTCAAACATTTTTTGCTTTTCTCGATAGGTTTTTATGTTTTGAATTTTATTTTTATATTTTTTCAGGATGATTTGTTCGGTGAAATTCGTATTATGAGGAACGAAAATTGTTACAATTGACGCTTTACAGCAGCAATGTTTGACGTTTTGAGGTTATGTTGAAAAAGAATTTATCTCACCCAAATGTTTTGCAGCTAAATTATTTATATAGTCCGTATTTACATGAATCTTCGACTTTATAATTGTTTTGTTATTATATTATCGGCAATAACATAACAGCTTCCCTGTGCTTAGTGCAGGAACGCAAAACTGAAAATAACAAAACCCACTAATTTCTATTCATTCTTCACTTTTGCACAACAAATCCATACTATTTTATTATTCTTTTCATAGATAAATATATATTTTTTTCGTAAACTTCTTATAAAATGATAATTTAAACAATTTTATACAACAAAGATTAAAAAATTACAGCTGTCGAAACCGTTTTTATGATCGTGCAAATTGCTCGACGTATAGCTGGAGACGTATAGTACACGTTCGTATAAGCAGATCTAGAAACTCCAATGGTGGAGGAATTAGATACGGATAATAAAAGAACTTTTTACCTTAGTTTGCCCACAGAAGATAAAAAAACATAAGGTACTTGGTCGTGAGCAGTGGTGGTGAGGCGATCACTGCATGAAAACGATTTTCAATGCACTAAGCCCTTTAAGAACTGCACAAAATTGTCGAGCTTCTAACAGAAGGTAGTTCAGAAAATAGGATGTATGCATCCGCGTCACACAAAGAACTATCTCGTGAATTTTTCACGTTTTCTTTTGCATTAATTTTTATTGTCTTTTACTGTCTTTTACAGAATTAATATATCGAATGCGAACTTGCATAATCGTATATTTGACAGCATGGTGATTCCAGTTCACTATAATTTAAAGTTAAAAAATACGCACCTACATATTTCTCATAAACAAAAATATTTCTGGGGTTGCCCTAAGAGATGCCATAAAACGTTAAACGAGATGCCGTTCAACGGGTCAAAAAATAAAGCAAATATTCATCTAAAAAGAACAATCTCAAATTTTTCAAAATTTGGAAGCTCTTACCATCATTGCACCATTTTCCATTGTTTACAGGATCTTGTCTAAATGAGAACTTCTGAAGATCAGCGTATGTTTCAGCTAATAAGCCAACCACAAACATTCCAGTACCAGCACTGTCAAGTGTCGTCATGGTCTTAGGAGCTGGAGGAATTTTATGTCTTGGAGAATTTATAATCATTACCGGTAAACTTACAACATACACCCAAATTGCCTAAAAATATTAAAGGTATTATTTTAATATAGTTTTCAAACACATAATATATTAGGAAGACAATAAAAATCCTAAAAATATTTATCGCCAGACATTCTGTAATAAGTTTTTTTTTAACAAAGAAATGAACACGTATTTTGGCATATTTTATGATAATGACAAACAATCAAATTGACATAAACTCAATGAAAAAACAAAAATATATTGAACCGCAACATTCATTTATTATTGTGGGAATAACTCTTTGCGAGAAGTGCATTAGGAACGCAATATTGGAAGAAAATTTACTGTTCAATGAATTTTTATAAAAGTGGGTGTTTTCAAATGGCTATAACTTCGGAACTATGTAAGATAGAACATTGTATCTTGCTCAGATTTCCAAAAAATTTTATCTGTTTTAACACATATCGTTACTATTTTTGTCTACGGTGCACAGTTATTTCACAAAAACTAAAGCTAAATTTTTTTTCTGTCTATTTTTTTTAGCAAAATATAATTTCCTAAGGCTGTTGCTCCTAAACTTTATGAGATATAACATTAATTTTTTTTTAGTTTTCCGTGGAATTTAATACACTTTAATATATATTTCTTACAAGCTCAGAGTAGGATGCACTCAAATGGAAAAATATTCAATAAACTGATAAAATGTGCATTTTTTCACACTTTTTAAAAAATTTTAATGGGTGCCGGATGTGCAAAGATGTTTAGCATCTAAGTACTTTTTGTCGTTTCCAAAATAGTTCTACTTTGCAGTTCTTTTACAAAAATATACGCAATAACCTGAAAATAAAAATTTAAAATTAAGTTTCATTAATGATCCCTCCAACGATTTTTTTCTTTGTGGTCTCAAAATAATCGTGGGGCATCACTGAAAAGATATCAAAAGAAAACAGAGAGGTGAGAGATCTTTTAGATTGAATTCAATCGTAGCTCATCGTGCGTGGTATTCAAAAAAATATTCTAAATAATAAGAATGTGTAAAACTGTCGGGACTTGAATTTCACAACTTTTTGGCAACGACCGTTTTATATGTTCGAAATGAAGGCTGTGAGCACAAATTAGAAAAATTTCACCCCCTGTACCTCAAAGAGTTTTTGACTAAAGTGGGAAATACTATTGTAAGAAATACTATCAAATATGACTAAACTTTGTGCAAGTTTGAACCCAAACGTACAACTTGATTTTTTCGGGTGGGTACACCAGAAATTATGCCCCCTATGCATCCTGCCCGTCCAACAAGAGAAAACCTGATTAGTTTCACTTGCTGTAATAGCGAAAGAGAAGCGTCAGGAAAGTTTTATAGATCGATCATGTATAGTCGTGCGTGTTGGCTAAAATAAATCTATTAAATTAAAAATATTTCTCGGGTTCTATTTCTGGACAAGCACTATTCTAATTCCAGCTTATGAAGAATACAATTAAGTGTAAATAAATAACAATTAATACATAAGAAGTATGACCTAGTAAATCACATTTCCCGTAGAGGTTATTCTCCCGTGCACATGAACCAGAAAATAGTCTCTAACTCCAATATTATTTGATCCTCTAGAATTTTTACAATAACTATTTTTTGTCTAGGACGTACCGGAAAGGAGATATTTTCAACAAACTGATTTTGGACGCCATTCTTCCAATATGGCGGACCGAGGTTGTGCGCGGCGAGGTCGAAAATTTAGTGTCTTATTCAGGATGTCAAAATGTATTAAAATACCTATTTCCATCTCTCCTGGATTTATGCCAGGTAAAACTTACTTATTACCTGGCCTAAAAATTTAGACTAAACTTGAGATGCAACGATTGCTATTAAATTACAAAGTTCAGTTTCCCTACTATTACTTCGTACTGGCTACCTATCGCGGCTACTTACTTTGACTAAGATTTTTATTAGCTTTTATTTATATTTTTTGCGTAAAATTAACTTTTTATCGAGTTTAAACTTATAAAATTTAGTATACAAAGTCGCAGTTACAAACCTGGAAGGTCCAAAATATTGCGAAGCGAATCACATTGCTGCGACGATCGTCAAATCTCTTGTCTCGACCAATTTTTACAATTCTATAAAGGAGATAGGCAGAAAGACGAGCGCCCCAAAGACACACAAAAATGGTCACCATAAGTTGTCGGCTATCGTATGTCTATAAAATAGAAAGAACACTTACATATTTTTAAACATAAACATAATAAAAATTTTGTTTCTTTTTGCTGTTGGAAGGTTTTCGCATTATGATTTATCTTCATCCTAATAGAATGTGCGTGGATTTTAAATTATTAGCAATTAATAATTAATAATTTTTTTATATTATTAAACAGTTTTGTATCAACAAATTATATATTTGTATCATCAAATTATATATTCACATGGTTACAAAAATATATTAATATATGTATATATGTATATTCAGTGTTTTCCTTCACTGTGAAATTTTCTTCGACCGTTATTTTAATAACGTAGTTATTCACTAAGAATAATTAATTTGGTCATACGGTCATCATACAATTAAATATGGATTGAATAATTTTTTCACTACAGGTAATAAATAAATTATTATTAATATATATTGTTTTTAAATGTACAAATAG